>JBBPBX010028095.1:0-36814 GCA_038048925.1 Garcialebias charrua
AACCTGGCAGACCTCTGGAATGGTCTGTCCAACCTTAAGGTTCTCTGTGGTCAGCACAGGAGAGTCCTTTGTGGCCGTGTCTAGTGACCACAGTACATTGTTGTTGATGTCCACTCGGACACCTAATCTTACCAAAATGTCGGAGCCTATGTAGGTTGCATGTGGTAAGTTCGGGACCACGAGGAACGGGTGATCCAGTTCTCGTTGGTTCCAGATTAGTTTCAGGTCAATGATCCCTATTGCGGTCATTACCTGTTTATCGTTGGGGTCTAACGAAAAGCGGAAAGCCTTCTTGTTCATATCTAGACCCAACTGTTTCTCAACCAAGGTTCCATAGACAGCTTGGCTGATCGCTGATTTCTCCGTCCAAGGAGATAGAACAGCATCATCGGTGTGGGATCCTTGGATCTCAACACCTTTGACTACCTGTGGTAGGTAGTGTTCGGTGAGCGCCGACTGTTTCAGCTCGCAGAGGGGGCTCTCTTCTGCCTCACCTATTCTGGAAGGTTCACTTACCGGGATTGTGCTCTCAGTTGAGGATTCCCTTGTGCCTTCTGAGGTACCTGCTGTTAAACAGTCAGAGTCACCTTGTGTAGGCATATCGATAGGCAGTGGTTGGCTCACTCTGGTCCACATTGTTTGATCGCCATAATCTATAATCGCGTCAAAGCGGTTTATAAAGTCTTGGCCAACCAAAAATGGGAATGAGTCAACGGTGGATACGTGTACCGGGTGGTACAATGTCGTTTCACCAATCTGCATGTGAACCATGGCTATAGCTGTCAGGGTTGTACTCGTCTCCGAGAGACCCTGCAAAACTATAGCACATTCTCTGAGGGGTATTTCCCTGTCAACACCGTTAGCGGCCAGCCGTAGCTCTTCTAACAGTGTGGGTGACATAACGGATATGTCTGCCCCACCATCCAAGAGGGCCTCTTTTCTGAGGACCCCTTCCAACGTGATGGACAGGTAAGCCTTCTTAGCGGGCCCCTTTCTGATAATGTCACACAGGAACTTACCAGGTTTTCTCTGACGTTTATCACGCCTACCCCCGACTGTGTGACCTTCATTTATCAGTACTGTTAGTGCAGACACACATGGGTCTGACTGTTCAGTTCGTGGCGAGCCACTTTCAGCGGTGAGTGAGCTTTCCCCCCCTTGCTCTGACGAGGGTTGCTCAGACTCCGTAACAATGAAGTCATGGTTACAGTCAATGTTTTGTTGACTGTCACATTCTGGACTGTCAATGATTTGACTGTCATTACCCTGATTGTCAGCAACCTGACCATCAGTATCTTTGTGACTGCCAGCAACTGTGGCATTGTTGTTATTTGTGTGCTCTGAGCATCTGTCAACGACAGTGCTGCACAATACTCCAGGCTTGTTATCCTTGCCTGTATCATCCAAATCTTTTAAAAACCGACGTAATTTCTCCATGTCCTCTGGGGACAGAGAATTACGGCCTTTCCTCTGGGACTTTTGCGATTTTCTGCCTGTCTCGGACTGTTCCGTTCGAGGGGCAGAAGGGGCTTGACCTTGACCAGGGAGTTCCTGTTGGGACCCCCTTTTGTGATATGGTTTACTTTTGTGACCAACTTTCTTATCTCTAGGACGTGCGCCCCCCTTTTGAAATCGTTTTAGATACTCTGGGTCTTGTCTGAGCCATTGTGGTTCATAGTCATAGCGGGCACCCTCCCTACTGGGTCTGTTAGGTCGAAAATTCTGTTTTCTCTCATCCTTTTTAGGATGGGGAGTCGGTTTCCGCGACCCTTCCAGCTCCAGTGAGTTGGATTTGACCATTTCACCAGGACACACTTCAAAAGGTGTTTTGTTTGGTGTGCGACTTGTAAAAACATCTATCGCGCACTCTCTTATTTCTTCGATGGACCTCCGTTTGTAGTTCGCGCTGACATGAACTTTCTCCCTTATGTCAGGGCAGAGGTTTTGGCTGAAAATATACTTAAACCCTACCTCCTCCTCCATTTCAGGTTCGCATCTGTCCCCGAAATAGGCACGGAATATTCGGTCATAATATGACCTCGGGTGTTCATTCCTACCTTGCTTGATGTGATTTGCTGTTATGATGCCATCGGGCCCCGTGCAAGGAGTAAACTCCTTTATCAGCGCAGCACAGAGAAGACTGTAGTCTTTCATCACTGCTTCTCGTTGACGCTTCATAAAAGCATGCACCGTCCTGTCCGATGTTAACCTTAACAGACAGATTCTATCATCAGCTGTAGCGTCTGGGAAGCGTTGAAGCTGGAAATCAAGGTCATCGAGATAGATCTTGGTTTCATGTGAGCCCATCGGGCCAGGAGCGAAGGTTTGAATGCTTTTCGCCATATTCCGTAGTTCAGCCATTGACAGAGGTATTTGTGGGTTTTTATCAGATCCACTTACCGGTGCATCCGGTGGGATTGTCGGTTTTAGAGGCCCTAAGGGACGGCGCGGTGGTGATGGTGTTCTAGGCGGTGGTGTTGGTGTTCTAGGCGGTGGTGTTGGGGGTCCGGGCTCATCTAGAGACTGACCCCTAATTAATGCCAGACGTTTTTTCTTTTCTTGGTTTAATTTGTATTCAGTTGAGGCCAGCTTCTCCCTGCATTCTTTTAATGCCGCTCGGTCGTCTATAGACTCGCGTTGTAAGTCACAACACCGACTGTGGAGTTCTTCTTTTTCAAGAACGGCCGCATCATGTTGAGCATTAATCCTGAGATTTTGCTGTTTGGTCGCCTCGTATAACTTTAAAGTATGATCTTGGCATTTCATGAGGTCATCCCGTGTCGCCCTTGTCTCCTGTAAACTTTTAGTTAAACGTTCAATCTCAGCCTGTTTAAGATCGCAAACCAGTTGAGTCGTATCGTTCGCCTGAGACTGTTTTAGTGACTGAACCTCCACCTGCAGTTCTTCAGCTTCAGCTCGAGCTAGTTGTAAATCAACATTTAATGTTGATCTTTCCGCCTTACGTTTGCTTTTTTCACGCTTCAAATCATGCTCTAGATCTGAATTCACTCTGACTTCCTGGTCCAACCTGGCCTTTAGTAACAGGGCCAGCTTTGCTAAACGCGCCATACTGACCTTTTTTGCTTCCTTTTTTAAGCGACTTTTTGCCATTGTTGACAGTTCAGCGTTCAATGTCAGTGGAGTCAGTTCAGGCACCTTTTTGCCATAATCTGTGAATATTTTAGCAAGCCGCTCTAAAACCACATCAATACGGTCGGGCTCATGTTTTCCAGGCTTTTGATCTGGACCCTTAGGATCTGGGTCCACTGGCCCTGTGTCCGACTCACTGTCAGACTCTTTGTCAGACTCTGCATCAGACTCTTTGTTAGATTCTGCATCAGACTCTTTGTCAGACTCTGCATCAGACTCTGCATCAGACTCTTTGTCCGTTTCAGGTTTCGAATCAGGAGGCCCCGGCTTTGGGTCTGAATCTGTAACCAGCGCCACATCTACTTCTTTTTCATCTGCCATCGTTATGTTTTGATTTTGTTTGAATCAAAATTTTGCAGATTTGTTTAATTCTTTTTTCCAAGAGAATGTATCTGGAGCGAGAAGTGTACTTTTTGTTTGTTATTTTAAATTCTTCATTTAAAATAAACTGAAGTCATTAATTTTACACAGAAAAACGTTAAAAATGCAATTATTTAACTAAAAGTGTACAGATGTACAACAATTCTGTTTAAAATTCAGAGATGTGAAGACCTCAATGTGGAAATGCTCTGTTCTCTATAATTTTTTATTTTTATTTAATTTGAAAATCAAATAAAAATTGCTGTTTTGAGTGTTATTCTAAATCTCTTCAGTATTTAAAATGAGCATAAATTGTTCGTCTGTACCTTTGTTATTCTAAAATTTTTATTTAAAATAAACAGGAATTTTTGTTTGTGTACAGAACAATTTTTTAAAAGCTGGTAATTCCACCATAAAAATGCTGACTTCTCATGATGTATTTGAGAAAACTCATCTGTCAACGTCTTTAAACCAACAGGGGGCAGCTTCGAGTCTTAATGTTTATCACGAGGAGACTGAGTTTTTCATTCAGTATTTAAACTAAAAACTACCTTTTAGAGTTAGTTTCTAGTATGTTCGTGATAAACGCTCGAACTGCGGTCTTGTCAGAGACAAATCTATGTTGTTAGACAGTTTAGATGGCTTTAAAAATGAGTTTTTAAACGCTCTGTGAAATCTCTTTTCACCGTGTGTGTGTGAATGTGACTGCTTGTCGCTCGAAACGCACCAGGAAATGACGACACAAATAGGCGGGTCGACGCAGCGCGTCACCAGCTCTGCTGTGCTGAGCGAGGCGGAGCTCGCTACACAGATACGTGACGTCAACCAATCAATCACAGCGGTTGTAGTTCATTCCAAGCATTCATGGTAAAAGTAGTTTTTATTACCTTCGACCAATGTAGTACCGGAAATGACGACAAAGTGGGTTGGTCGCAACGGCGTGCGTTCCCACTACAGCGAATCAGCGCTCGCTACGAGTGATTGACAGCTCACAGCTCTCGTTTCATCCAATCACAGCTCATAAACAAACGTGTACTTGGACACGTAGCTCTAACGTTAGCTCGCACAACAGACCACAACTTTATAGACTCTTAAAACAACTCAAACGCTTCAATTTAACTCCCCAAAACTCTGAAACATGCGGCGAACACACCTAGACAGGCCAACTTAGTTACGCTCAGTAACACAGCACTGCAGCTGTTGAACAAACACGGACTCTCTCGGAGCGCGTCAAGGTCGGTTCCGTCCACTTTAAGGGAGCAGAACTCGGGTTTCAGAACCACTATCCGACACCGTTCTAACAGTTATATGCTTCTTTGACCTGCTCTAAAATGTAAAATACCACAACAGCAATCTTGTAGATGTTAAATTAGCTTTCAGGCTTCTGACTCGGCGGTCAAACAAAGCTTTGTACAGGAGTCTGCGTGAACTGGACCGAACCAGGACCAGAACCACCACAGACCACGGCTGACAAAACTTCACCTGAATGCTTCCAACAGCGTCTAACAGAGATGAAACAATAATAATCTCACAGCTTCAAATGATAAAAACATGCAGAATCTGCCTGCTTTGAACACTTCCAGCCAAAATCATTATCCTCAGAGTTTAAAACTTGGATCCTCTTATGCAAACATGACGTTACAGTTCATGACTGAGACCACAGATATCAATAAACTTTCAGAACCACGTACGAAGGCCACCAGATGTAAGAATTATGAGGAGGTCAATATTAATACTGACCTCTTTATCCTTAATTAATCTACTTATTCAGATTGAATAGTAAATTCACGGATTCTGTTCTTTTTCAGTTTACCCAATATTTCTGTGATCTTTATGATGGATAAATAAACAGAGCCATTAAGTGACAAAGACGTTAACTTAGTTTGATATGTCAAAGAGACACTATCATTTATTTAGAATAAATCAACTAAATTAACACCATTACACTTGATTGACATGATTTCACTTTCTTTCAATTTAAAACGTCAGCACACTTAAATTCAACACAACAGACTTCAATATTGGATGTAAACATATTTAGTCTGAGGGCTCTTTAAACTTAAAATAGTTTCCAGCTTAGATTGAGAGGGGAAAGAGTAGGAGGAAAGATTTAAGAAGAATTGGGAGGTTAAGAGAGGAAGTTTATCTTGCATTTATGAAACCAGATGACACTCTTCCGTACGCGTCCAGCTAAGATATCATCACACCTCCAGCAAGCAAACAGCTGCTCCTTTACCTTAAGACGTCCGCCTTGGTTCTGGTAAAGAGCTGTGGTCAACTTTAGACTGACAAGTCGTCGGTCCCGCAAGTCCAAGCTGGACTCCACGCGTGTTTACCTTGTCGGTGTCGGTGATACTCGCTTTCATCGGCAAAAGTCGTGGCAGTCGTGGTTTCTTGGCTCAAGATAATTTATTCCAGGAAGGAATAACAAACGCTCGTTCGAGGTGGACTCATAACAGCCTGTTATCAGTCCTTAGCTGAAGACGCAGGTCGTTAGCTCTTGACCAAAACGTACCCAGCTCTTGGGAAAGGTTCACATCTCTTTGAAATTCCCAACAAACTCTGAAGCGTTCTCGCACAGTTAGAACTTAAAAAGCAGGAACAAAGAGAGGAGTGGACTTGCCTTATCAGGCCCAAGGTCAGCCAGAGCAGAGAGAGCTTTGTTTAGGGAACAGACAGAGAAAGCTGGAGCCTTGTTCATGATTAAACTGTCTTCTTATTTCTAAACAAAACAGTCGGGTCTCTGTGACCCGATATTTCCCTTTAACACAGCAGTGAAACACAGTTTAACTCTCAAAGAATAACACAGCTTAAAAGCACACATCATGAAAATGACAAAAGTTATTCTTTTGATCACATCAGCTTAAAATCAAAGATAGAAATAGTCTCTTATTGGTGACTATGTTATCAGATTATAGCTAAATGAATGATTTTGTAGTAAATGTCTTGCTTTACTGAGAGGTCAGTAAAGGTCATCACTGGACAGTTCAAAGACCTTAATTTGACCCTGGGTAGGTCCACTACACAACCAAGTTGAAAAATGTGACAAAACATATATTTGATTTGGCACTTTCAACTACCAAATTAAGACAGTGTGCCTGACAGTGGATATACAAAGCCTTGGGATTGTGCCCGAGAATTCTTGCCTGAAGTCCCTTGTAGTGTCCGCTCATGTTTGTTGCTCTATCGTATCCTTGACCTCTGATGTTATCTATTTTTAGGTCATTTTCCTTCAGTACGTCCAGAACCAGATTTTCAAAGAGGAAATTATGAAAATGGTAAAAAATCTCTCAGACAAGAGATCAAAAGACTGGGTGGACATGGATATGATGTTCGTAAAAGAAATAATGAGTTATGTTATTGAACCGTTTACATATATATGCAATTTATCTTTTTCAACAGGAATATTTCCAGATAACATGTGTAATAATATAGGACTTATTGGTCAGTTTACTGACTTACCTATATTTTAGAGAAGTTGGAGCAGACTTGACCTGACTCAAATTCATTTGCGAGTTCACCCTTATTCCGGTATTAAATTGCTTTAAAGTGATTAGCCAGAAATGTAATTTCACGAGAGACTTCAACTTATGTTGGTCCACCAGAAAATAGACCTTTTATTGAAATAATCATAAAAGTACATTAAACATTTGTATCGATATTAGCTCTGATTTACTAACTACTTTGACAAGAATTCAAATTAAAACAAACAGACAAGTTAGGTTTAACTTTCCTGTTGGCACATTTACTTAACAGATCAATGGCTTAAGAAAAATAAGAATAAGAAGGAGGAAGAAAATAGGATGAATGAAAGCTAAGTTTAACGGAAGTTAATTATTTTGAAATGATAGGGTGACACGTTCTAGAACAGATCCAGCTAGACTTCTCACCCGTGCAGCATACAATCAACGCCTCGTTACCTGGTGAAGATACTTCTCTGGAGATAAGAGCAACAAAGTTTTGTGGACACCAACCGACTGTGTTGTCCAGTTTGACGTCCAGTTGACTTCCGCGCGTGTATGGCTGGCAGACGAGCAGAAGTGCGCTTTTTCCGGAAGGAACAGAGCCAGCTCCTGGCTGAGTTTCAAAATAAAACTTTCCAGAAAACAAATTCTTTCAGAAGATGAATGAATGAGGCACAGTAAGCTTTACTGTAACTCCGGCTGAGAACGCAGGTCTAATTGACATATGACCACAACATTTCCAGCTTTTCCAGAGGAGAAAAAACCGTGTTGAGAAAGTTCTCCCCCTTTGCACTAAAGTCAAAACGGAAGTAAGACTTTATATGGAGGGTGGAGTCTGCCCACCTCCTGAATGGCTTATTGGTTGGTTTAACAAAATAACGGATGGATTTTTCATCCCATAGGCAGAAGGTCTCTGAAGGACAGTAGGAAAACTTGTTTATAGAATCGGCCAGATGGCCGCTTGTGAGCACAGAGAATATTATGGCTAACTTCACAGACAACACAAAAGGAAGTTGCAAGTTAAAAGTTTACCCTGAACTGTGCCATAATATTAAAGCCTGCTTGTTCTGCAGAAATAAACCAGCAGAAGGGTCAAACTCATGCAAGTAACAGATCATCATTAAATGACAAAAGTATACTGTTGATCAATTCTGAATTAACACACATTAAAAGAAAGTTATTTCTGATTGATTGGTGTCCCATTAATTCAAAATAATTGTAACAAAAATAGTGTCCACTTGTCTCCTTGAGAGCTCAAGAAAAGTAACACTCAGAGTTTCAGAGAGATGTGAAGAGGCCCACATCCCATACGGACATGAGGGTGCTGTATCCCTACAGTCCCCCTTTTTGGAAATCATCGCCTGTCCTTGGAGATGAGTTCCAACACGAAAGGATACCACCGAATGTCTCTGACCTCTATGTAATCCAGCAAGTGGAAAAAAAAAGTAAAAAAAAAAGTTCAAAATTATACTCCCATAATGTTTTGGAAATTCCATACTGTTTGTAAGTAATCCCATTGCGGTAAGCTTTCAATCCTTTGGAAACATAGTCTGTTAACCCATGGAAAACTGAGTCTGTGATCCCTTGGAAAACAAAGTCTTATAATCCACAGCGGTAATTCCATAGCGGTAATTCCATAACGATTAGAGTTGTTGATTTCATCAGCACCAATGGTTTTTAATCAGCATGTAGAGGGGATCCCTCAATTGACACAGAGGAGGCTGCCCTTGGATGAAGGTTGAAGACCAATGTTGGAGTTGCAGGTCCCCACATTGAAGGTTGCAGGCTGGTTGGTTTCCAGTCTGTGCCACTCTGGTTCTATGTGTCATGCAATTATGTGGTTTTAGGTGGGCTTATGATTGGGATTCTACATTAAAGACCGTGTAAAGTGAAATTAAATTTGTGTTTTTATTTTGTCACACGGCATAAATATGTGTTATTAATCACCCATATAAATCTGACTGATTAAAAACATTGATTTCCTTATAAAATTAAGTCTCAAAAATCATGAAAAAACATGATTTTGCCTTGCTCTAGAACGCTGGGGGCGTGTCGCACGTGGGCGTGGTTTCAGCGCAGTACTGCGCCATGTCCAGCCCCCTTCAGAGCTGAGCTGTGTGGGGAGGCATACGGGGGAAGCAGAGATCCACCTGCTCTGTTTTTATCTGAGTTCTGGCTTCCAGCAGCTCCTTTTTCCAAGAGTTACGCTGTTTTTAGTGCACTAACAACTCTGGTTATGTTTTTAAAGTTGAGGACACATAACTCCGCTGTTATAATCAGCGCTATTTTAGAAGATGAGCGGACTCGCGGTCCGAACCGGTCACATCGCATGCGGGGTCTGATCGCCACACACACACACACACACACACGCGCGCGCGCGCGACCCGGTCACATCGCATGCGGGGTCTGATCGCCTCTCACTCACACACACACACACACACGCGCGCGCGCGCGACCCGGTCACATGCATGCGGGGTCTGATCGCCTCTCACTCACACACACACACACACGCGCGCGCGCGACCCGGTCACATCGCATGCGGGGTCTGATCGCCTCTCACTCACACACACACACACACACGCGCGCGCGCGACCCGGTCACATGCATGCGGGGTCTGATCGCCACACACACGCGCGCGCGCGGGGGGGGGGGGGGGCGGAGGTGCGCGGAGGTGCAGGTGGCATGTGGTCGCTCCAGCAGCACGCCAGTACTGGAGGGAGACGGTCGGTAGCGAGTGAACGGCTCCACCGAAGAACGCATTTATAACGGCTGGAGCTGCAGGGGGTGGGGCTTGTGACCGCGTGACGAAACGCGGTCACATTTAAACCACGCCTAAAAAATCCTGAAAGAGAAATGTGTTTATACACAGTTTGATCTATAACTCCAAAATTAATTGAGCTACAATTTTGAGACTTTTTACTCATTTACAAGATTACAATTACGACATTTATAATGTTTATTGAAGAAAATGTTGAAATTCACTTTACACGGTCTTTAAGCCTTACCTATATGCACCTGGTATGTAAGCTATCATAGATTAGATCAGCTACAATTACCAATTAAGGGGTGGATCAATGCTGTAAAAAATCAGATATAGGGATGTATACCTACAGAGTTTTGGAGGGCTTCTGTAACGAAGGCCTCTTCTTTCAAACTATTCCTCCATTCATTATTTAGTTTAGGTTAAACTAAAATAAAAAAATGAAATCTAGTTTGGTCTAAATGTCTGTTGTCTTTTAGACGAACGACGCAAGATTTGGTATTCCCTATAAATTTTGAAGTCTATGGCGAGACTCATCAAAATGAATAGATCTAGAATAGAGACGATCGAATCGGTTCTAACTAAATGATTGGGAGATCAGTGTAGATTATAGTACCTTAAGTAGTATTAATCTACCATGACTCTTCAAAGATTGAGATCTTTAAGAAAATGAACAGCATATTGGCATAGTTAAATCCATTTAAGTCTTCAACTAACATTAATCAAAACCTCTTTTGGCTGGGAGTGTTCAGAAAACAAATAATGATGATGATGATGAATTCAATTTATAACGCGCTTTTCATTAGTGAAAATCTCAAAGCGCTACACACATTGAATGCTACACACATTCATACACCGGTAGTGGCAGACTACCATGCAAGGTGCTTTCCAGTCCTACCAGGAGCAACTCGGGGTTAAGTGTCTTGCCCAAGGACACAACGACACATGGTGTGGGGAACCGGGATTCGAACCGCCAACCTTCCGATCGGGGGACAACTGCCATTACCACTACGCCACGGCCACGGCCACAACTTCAATAACAACAAAAGTAGCAATTAAGCAACTAAAAACAACATTTCACTACGTCAAACTCACTCTGGTCATCAGATTCCAATGTGTCACACACAAGAAAAACAGTTCTTAGCTTTATAACCGATGTCAATTAAATCCTGCAGATTTAAACGGTTGTTAAGGTTAGTTTTTTGTTGTGGGTTTTATGCTTAGCGTTTCTAAGTTCTAGTTGGAACGGTTTCTTTTCGCAACTAGTATAGTTTAAACTGTTTAGTTTATTTACTATCCTGTGCTTGGACGACCTTATTTTCCCATGAAGTCTGTGAGTTTGCGAGAACTTTGTCATTTGTGGGGTTATTGAAATCTTTGTCCTTGACATGGGCATGACCTAACATCACCCCCCTGTGGTCATGGGGGACCACGCACACAGGTGTGGACGTCCGTCCATGGGCACGAGTTAGGATGCCATTGTTTAGTCTAAACTGTTTGCGCAGTTTATTGGGAGCCTTGTACAGGAACCTTATAGGTTTCGGCCAACGTATCTCTGTACGTTTACCTCTTTCTGCGTAATTCAGGCGTGTCACAACTGTCGGCGCAGTCGCAGGTGTGTCTGACTGGTCAGACTGCGACGGGTCACTGTTGTTGTGGTGTGTGTCTTCCCACTTCATGACTGAAGAAGTGCTCTTTGAGTCTGTAAGAACTATGTCATTTCTGAGTAGTTCTAGATTCAAATGCTCTTGAACCAAGGTTTCATTGAAAGCTTGGCTGATAGCCGAATTACCTGTCCCAGAGGACAGTACAGCGTCTTTGGTGTGGGATCTTTGGACCTCCACACCTTTATCTACCTGTGGTAGGTAGTGTGAGTTCGTCCCCCTTTTGTTTGAGGAGGGGTCCTCAAAATCTGTAACAATGATGTCCAACTGACTGTCAGCGTGTGGTAGACTGTCACTTTCTGGACTCGGATGTCCTTGAACCAAGATTTCACTGAAAGCTTGGCTGTCTACCGAATTACCTGTCCCACGGGACAGTACAGCGTCGTTGGTATGGGATCCTTGGACCTCCACACCTTTCTCTACCTGTGGCAGGTAGTGTCCAGTGAGAGCTGAAGGTGTCAGTTCACAGAGGAGGTTCTCGTGTTGGGCCAGAGCCTGGTCCAATTGTTGAGTCTTCTCGGTCTCACCTGTATTTGAAGGTTCACTTACCGGGCTTGTGGTCTCGGTCGGGGATTCCCGTGTGACTTCTGCGGTACCTGTTGTTAGACAGTCAGTGTCCTGACCTTGGGGAGGCACCTCGATTGGCAGTGGACTGCTCACTGTGGCCCACATACGAGTGAGTGGGATCACCCAAACCTCAACAAACACTCGTTGTAACAGACGAAGGTACAATGGAGCAGCAAATGTGTGAAACAGTCTTTCAACTGTAACCCGCAGATGTAATAAAATGAAGCAGAGTTGTGACACGGCGGTCACAACAATGAAAAAAATGCATGCAGCCTCGCGACACGTTATGCACGTCTCACTAACACAGACAACAATCATCCCCAGCTTCAAACATACGTTTAAAAGTGAAAGAAAAAATAATCCTAACGTGAAATGAGCCAGACAATGCAGTGATTAGCAACTCCCGGACACTTCCCAGCCAGAACTATCTTTTCCAAGTCCAAAACAAGGATACGAACTATATGCCAACACGTTATGAGCACAGAAACATCAATTTAATCTTTCAGAAGACCTGTACTAGGGCCACCAATTGTAATAATATAGATAAATATGTCAGTTTGCTGACTTATCTATAATTTAGATGATAGATTTGAGCAGGTTTAGACTGACACAAATTTACCATCAGTTTTACGGGTTCTCAACTTTTTCAGATTAAATCAATAAATCTGTGGCTCAGTGAATGTAAAGTAACTTGACAGGAAACGTTATTATGTTGACCTACCAAAGGCAGAGTCATTTAATAACAAAATCATCAAATTACAATCAAAACATATTTACATAGATTGATCGATCACAACTTATAACTAACTTTTCAGCAGATTAAAACATAAGACAACAGAACACAAGTTAATGGGTCTTATATTAACTTATTTCTGTGGCACAAACTTACAGTTTTACATTTAGAAATAAACATAAGGAGTTTAAGGAGGAAGATTAAAGATTGAAAGGAAATGGTTGAATCTTATCTTGAGATGTTTAACCAGAGTGGTTCATCCTCTGGTCGGTTTCAGCTGGACGTCCGTACCGTGATGAAACGACGTTTACCTTTGTGAAGATTTTCTTATCTCGACTCCAGTAAATTAGTCAAGCCAGGTAATTCCTCTTCTTAAAAATGGTGATAGATGTGTATTCAATAATTATAGGCCAATATCCTTGTTACCATAGTTCTCAAAAATTCTAGTAAAACTATTTGTGACCAGATTGGATCAATTTATTGATAAACAAAATATTTTAAGTAGCAGTCAGTATGGTTTTAGAGGAAAAAACTCTACATCAATGGCTCTCGTGGATTTAATGGAACAAATAACTAATGCTGTAGATCATAAACAGTACTGTGTTAGTGTTTTTGTTGATCTAAAAAAAGCATTGTATACCATTGACCACACCATTCTCCTTGAAAAACTAAATAAATATGGTATTAGAGGACCAGCATAGGCATGTAACGGTTGTAATGGGTTTACCGAACCGAAACGATACGGAGGTGGACCGAACCGAACGTGCTGTACCGAAACGGTTATTTTTTCACTCATTGAACGTTAATATATGCGCCACGGAACCAAATTTGCTGGGCGCCACGTTTCAGCACGGAGCTATTATCGCGACGCACGCACAGCATTATTAGCCATTAGCTGCTCGCTCCGGTCTCCTGTTTGTGAACGTCATGGCTTTCTTGTTAAAAGACGAGCGCACACGCAGCTTGTGTGGACTGTTTGTTTCATGAAGACTCTGCAGGAGCTGCGCACGCAGCTCTCTTCAGCAGTAACACGTCTCACGTGAACGCGCTGGAAACTACGTCATCGGAATGTGAGCAGATACATCAGCTGTTGCAGAAACACCGCTAAAAGCAGCTGCATTTAAACAACTTTTATCAGGTAATCAGAGCGGTCCAGAGCAATAACACAAACTGTATGAGTTTTTAAAGATCTGAATCTAGTCTGAATGTTTTTTATGCACAGTTGATCCTTGCTATGAGACATTCATCACGTCAACACTTAAGTCAAAAAGTTCAGCTCTTTATGAAAAAACAAACTGATTGTCAACAAGTCCTGGAGCTGATTTAAGCCCTGCCCTGATGATGAGTGGGAGATTCAACCTGTTCAAGAGGTAATAATAATAAATTCAATTTATACCACACTTTTCATTAATAAAAATCTCAAAGTGCTACAACAATAAAACAAGTGATAAAATCAAATAAAATCAATAATGATATCAACTAAGATTAAAGACAGAATCATGTGGAGGCAGAATAGGCCTGCTTAAAAAATAAATAAATAAATAAAACAAGTGATAAAATCAAGGAAAATCAATAAAACTATCAACCAAGATCAAAGATAAAATCATGTGGAGGCAGAATAGGCTTGCTTAAAAAGAAAAGTCTTTAAACCGCTTTTAAAGTCAACCAGTGACTGTGGAGCTCTCAGGTAGTCAGGGAGGGAGTTCCATAGGCGGGGGCAGCCACACAGAATGCCCGGTCTCCCATGGTCCTTAATTTGGTTCGTGGAATGTGAAGTAGATTACTGTTCTGTGATCGTAGAGACCGGGTGGATGAATATGGAACAAGAATGTCCTTTAGATAATCTGGTGAAGTTCCGTGTAAGCATTGGTGTGTAATGAGAGCAGTTTTGTATTGAATTCTGTAGGTGACAGGAAGCCAATGGAGGTTATGGAGAATGGGTGTAATATGTTCAAATTTATGAACTCTCAATAAAATCCTTGCTGCACTGTTTTGAATATATTGAAGCTTCTGAAGATTTTTGCCAGGGATTCCAATAAGGTATTGTTCTTTTATTATAATTATCATTTATAATTTATTATTATTTAAAATCATAATCTTATTAACTTATTTTTTTTACCTCTGTTTTTTTATTTCCAGTATTTCCAGTTACAGAGTTAACTGCAGGAGCTACGCATAGCATGTCTCTTCCACTTCAGGGAAATCCACCAGAGATCACCTGCTGCAGCTAAGAAGTGTGTGATGACTGAACTGAACTCTGGTTGTGAGTAATGAGGACAAATACAGCCACACTGCTGCTACTGGACAAAAACTTGATTAGTTAAATTGTAAACAGTCTGTTGCTGCTTATTGTTCTGGTTCTGACTGTTATTGTATTTATTAAGATTTTTATTATTGTTAATATAGTTTATTTATTGTAGAGTGCTGTTTATTTAAAATATCATCCAAATGGGTCACTTTTATTTATTACTACAATACAATACAAACATATTTTTGGCACATTTTCAAAATAAACATTTTGTAAGTCTTTATTTTGTCTTTTTTTTTTTGTACCGAAAATAAACCGAAAATAAACCGAACCGAGCCCTCCTTGTAGTTGAACCGAACCGAAATGTGATTTTAGCGTACCGTTACACCCCCTAGTATCTAGCTATTTGAAAGATAGGAAACAGTTTGTGCAAATAAATTATGTTAGATCTGACCTCCGTGATATCACATGTGGAGTTCCTCAGGGCTCTGTGCTTGGACCAAAGTTATTTATTTTATATGTGAATGACTTGGTAAATGTGTCAGGACTTCTTAAATGTGTTCTTTTTGCCGATGACACCACATTTTTCTGTTCGGGTAAAGACATAAAACAGATTTTGGATATGATGAAAACAGAATTTATAAAAATACAAACTTGGTTTAAATTAAACAAATTATCTTTGAATTTAGATAAAACTAATTACATGATATTCAGTAACAAAAAGAGAATTGTTGACGATCCATTTGAAATTGAAGATGTTGTGATCTGTAAAGTGAGTGAAGTGAAGTTTCTGGGTGTTATCATTGATGACAAACTGACATGGAAACATCATGTAAATTCCATTAAAACAAAAATAGCTAGATCAATTGCAGTACTGTATAAAGTCAGGGATTTTTTAATTGATAAAGCTCTGTATATGTTGTATAACACAATCATTGTTCCACATTTAATCTATTGTATTGAGGTTTGGGGAAAAGCGTGCAAAACAATTACAAAGCCTGTTTTTATTTTACAAAAGAGAGCTGTAAGAGTAATCACCAGAAAACATTTCAGTCACCCATCAAACACCTTGTTTCTTCAGCTAAATTTATTGAAATTCCAGGAATTGGTAGAATATAGTATTTTATCAGTTATGTATAGGGCTCATAATAACACATTACCTTTAAATATCCAAAGAAATTTTATAAAAAGACAAAGTTATTACAATCTCAAAGGGACAGAGATATTCATCAAACCACAATTCAGAACCAGCTTAAAGGGACGGTCTACCTCAATTCAGGGAGTTCGATTGTGGAATGCTCTGGAGAGTGATGTTAAAAATGCAAAATCAATGTATACATTTAAGAAAAAGGTCAAAAAGGACTTGCTCAAAAACTATATATGATGTAACTTAGTGTGTTTGTGTATTACACTTATGTTGACTGATGATGTAGCTTAGTGTGTTTGTGTATTACAGTTAGAAAAATTAAGTAGAGTTATTCATTTTGTGATGTAGTTTGTGTATTACAGTTAGAAAAATTAAGTAGAATTATTCATTTTGTGATGTAGTTTGTGTATTACAGTTAGAAAAATTAAATAGAATTATTCATTTTGTGATGTAGTTTGTGTATTACAGTTAGAAAAATTAAGTAGAATTATTCATTTTGTGATGTAGTTTGTGTATTACAGTTAGAAAAATTAAGTAGAATTATTCATTTTGTGATGTAGTTTGAAGGTTATCATTGGTTGAACAAACTGTGAAATAAGGGGCAGATATAATAAGATTTCATCTTCTTTCTGCTCCCTTCATTTTATCCTACTTGTATTCTTGTATCTGATGAAACTGTCTTGTATTGTTCTTTTAAAATGAATGAATAAGCATCAAATAAAATAAAATCAAGGGCTTCTCCTCTTGTGGACTGAATGTTGCACACTTGAATAAATCGCTCCTTAATCTGCATGTTGTGCACATACCTGACCACAAAGGACACTTGTTCCGTGTGTGAAACATCTGTGGTTTCGTCAATAAGAATGGAATACAGCTCACTTTCTTTCATTTCAGTTTTGATTGCACGTCTTACTGCTATACCTAATGCTTTTACTGTCATTTTGTGTTCTGTTTGATAGTAGTGAGACCCGTGGTCTTTTGTGACTTTCCGTTTTCTGAATGGACCATCTTCATCTCCACTGCAAGTGTAGCAATTTTTTTTTTTAATAGATTACACTAAAATGTTGCATTGTGCCATTGTTTTTCAAATTTTCAATTTATCATTGTTTATTAAACTCTGAAAGCTATGTGACTTTGTTAATATTCTGTCCTAAAATGCGGTTAGATGTGCCCCCTTTTTTTTTGAGCACCTGCCCCTTTAGTGGGCTCTGCACGCCCCTGCAACTTATCAAACAGGTTTCTACTACAGTTAGATCAAGACATTCTGAGAACAACGGGACTACACAGAAAATATTTGTTTAAATAAATATAAATCATAAAAAATGAAGCACATGAAGTATCTGGCTTTTATTGTCGTTTCTTTTGGTTGTTCCCTTCTGCAGGGTTGGCCACAGTGAATTAACTTACCGTACATAAAAGATTTGCCAAGTGTTTTACGTCAGACACCTTTCTTGACGCAGCCTGGGCTCTAACCCACAGTCACAGGATTACAAGACAGTGACACCGACAGACCGAGCTACGGCAACCACAGAGGAAATTATTTAATAACGGGCCACCGTGGCGTAGTGGTAATGGCAGTCGTCCCCCGATCGGAAGGTTGGAGGTTCGAATTCCGGTTCCCCACACCATTTGTCGTTGTGTCCCTGGGCAAGACACTTAACCCTGAGTTGCTCCCGGTAGGACTGGAAAAGTGCCTTGCATGGCAGTCTGCCGCTACCGGTGTATGAATGTGTGTATGAATGGGTGGATGGTTGGTATTGTAAAGCGCTTTGGGGCCCCTCATAGGGGGCTAGAAAGCGCTATATAAATAAGCTCCATTTACCATTTACCATCCAATAAACGAGAATAATAATAAAAATTGGTCTAATTTTAATAATCTACTAGAATGTAAGAATAGAAAATGTCTTTTCTCTCCCTCATCACAACAGTTTGGTCTTTTTCTTTGTTCAGACGTAAAAATACCAATAAATATACAAAC
This sequence comes from Garcialebias charrua, assembly GCA_038048925.1. Lineage (NCBI taxonomy): Eukaryota > Metazoa > Chordata > Actinopteri > Cyprinodontiformes > Rivulidae > Garcialebias > Garcialebias charrua. The sequence goes on from JBBPBX010028095.1 coordinate 18,073, forward strand.
TTTATTATAGATTTTTCATTGTAGTTTTGAGTTGTCTTTACTTCACTTCAAGTTTTAAGGATGTCTTTTGGCTCTAAACTTTTTTTTTGTAGAATAGGAGCAGAAATGGCTCTTTTGATCGTAAAAGTTACATACCAGTGTACATATGAACCACATCAGCACTTGAACACCACCTGTGGCACCACAGAGCTGTAGTGTTGTAGTGTAGTAAAATGCTTGTTGGAGTTCAAAATTCATCATTTCTCCAAAACCATAAACTCAATGGTTTAAGTCTGTAGATCCACAAGCAGGCGACTTGTGACATCCATCATTTACCAACAGCTGTCTGTGACGGTACAATCCAGCAGGCGGGAGTGTTACATCACACATAAATGGATGATCAACCCTGATTCTAAACGATGAGACGTATGAAATATAGATGAAAACAGACAGATTTACAAATCTCATGTTTATCACCATGGAACACAGTGAACAAATCAAATGTTGAAACTAAGACATTGTATTTTTAACAGGCTGATTTGAAACTGATGGCAGCAACACACCTTTTAAAAAAAATCTTGGGCTGTTTTCCTCAGGGAAGCTGATGTGAATTCAGGTTTTATTTACATTTTACACAGTGTCCCAATTTTTTTAGAATTGGGTTTGCACATTTTGATGTGTAAATGATTTGATGTGTCAAAAGTAACAAACCAAGATTATATGAGCTTCTGCTTTCAGAAAAGAGAATGTGTGTTTCAACATCCATCCATATCATCTTTACCTGCACTGCACACCTGTAGAAGGAGGTGAGGACTGAGCTTCCCAGATCAGGCAGCTGAGACGAGCTGGACTGGGAAGCTCAGTCCTCACCTCCTTCTACAGGTGTGCAGTGGAGAGCATCCTGTGCTCCAGCATCAACGTGTGGCATGGAGGCTGCACAGCTGCAGAAAGAAAAGCTTCTGCAGTGGTGAAGGCTGCACAGAAGATGTTGGAGTCAGTCTCCCCACCATCACAGACATTTACACCTCCAGATGCAGGAAGAGAGCCACCTGCATCATGAAGGACCCCACTCACCCAGCACACACACTTTTTGCCCCACTCCCCTCAGGAAGGAGGTTGAGGAGCATTAAGTGTAGAACCACTAGACTGAGGAACAGCTTCTACCCTGAGGCTGTTAATTAGNCTGTTTACACGGACACTGTGTGGGGGAAAACTTATGGGCATGTTAATTAGTTTAAAAGTTTTGCGTTGACACGGATCTGACACGGATCTGCTCGAATCTCCCCCCTCCCTCATGCCCCCCCCCTTACACCCACTGCGCATGCGTGCTGCTGAACCTTCACCCACTGCGCATGCGTGCTGCTGCCTCACTCTGCTGGCAGTCTGCTACTTTCTTTTGTGCTAAAAGTTGAGCTAACAAGTTAACAATAAGTTAAAGCTGGATTTTGGATAAGAGTCGACAGATTTGACACCAAGCGGGACTGCTTCATCTAACAAGCTGCACACCAGACGCTGAGTGGACTGTGGACCAGAACCGAGTCACGATGACTGCGGTAAAGTTAGTTTCACGTTGGAAGTTGGATATTCGAGCTCCGTGGCTTCAGGGGTGCGTTGCTCTCGTCAGTCCGCTTCATGGAGTCTGATTTCGGGCAGCTGCGCTGAGTCTGCCCCTTCTCAGAGACCAGACTCCATGAAGCGGACTGACGAGAGCAACGCACCCCTGAAGCCACGGAGCTCGAATATCCAACTTCCAACGTGAAACTAACTTTACCGCAGTGTCACGATGAGGTCTGACTTTCCTCCGTGATAAACAGCTGACTTACAGCAGGTAAATCAACGTTCTTAATATAATGTTTGCTTGTGTTTACTTTGATCACACAACAACGGAGTTTTTATTTATTTATTTATTTCTGCCAGGTGGAGAAGCTATCGTTCCAACAAACAGGCAGACGGTTCTGCGGTTCTGATGGGTCCAGATGAACACACAGCAAGAGTCCAGTTCATTAACGTAGTTACAGTTCGGTTCACGTGTTTTAATAGTGTGTTCAGTTTAATTCTCAGTGTTTGTGTTGTAAACTTTGTGGTGCTGAATAAATAAATAAATAAAAAATAAACCTGGTGTCTTCATTTTCACAGCACGTTACGCACTGTTTAAAAAATGTAACGAGTCCAGATAGATACTGTAGTTCAGATAAATTTAAACATCTCCCACGCCAACATAAATACTGTTTATTATTGTTAAACTGTTATATTTTGCAGCGTGACACGTGAAATGTCAGCCTGCCCTAGACTGTCCGCGCATGCGGGCTGCGCGCATGTGGTTGACACAAAAGCTCCACGGGAGATGTTTACATTATCAGCGGGGGGTCAGCGAAAAACTTCCACCTTGAGAGCAGGATCAGGAAAGTATCGGAGTCAAAGAGGGGGGCCAGCAGCGTCGTGTAGGCGATAAGCAAAGTCGCAAAGAGAAAGTAGCGGTTACACTCAAAATACGCGCCGTGTAAACTGGCCCTAAGTGTAGAACCACTAGACTGAGGAACAGCTTCTAACCTGAGGCTGTTACACTCATGAATATCTAATCAGAATAACCACTGTGAAAAAAATCGCATCATGTTGCTGCTGATCTGTTTCATGTTGCTGCTGATCTGTTTCATGTTGTTGTGTTCATTTGTGCTCATCTGCTCATACAGACTCATGTTCGTGCTGCTGTTCGAAGTAATGTTTTTATGATATTAGTGCTTAGTAGAAATGTAACGGTACACGTGGGTGTACCGAACCGTTTCGGAAGGGGTTCGGTCCACCTGCGTACCGTTTCGGTTATTTTTTCACTTATTAAACATTATTAACGGGAGAATATCTGCACCATGCAACTAAAATTCCTAGGCGTGTTTCAGCACAGCGCTTTTATCTTGCAGCACATGTAGCATTGGCAGCCTAGCATCTCGTTGCGGTCTCCTGTTTGGGAACGTTATGGCTTTAACCAAAAGACGAGCGCAAATCCAAAGCTGTGTGTGGACGTTGTTTCACAGAGACTGGATCTGCAGCAGCAACACATCTAACTTGTTAACGGACTTGAAACTACATCATCCAAACATGAACGTATTTTCTACATGCAAGAGAAGCAGCTTGTTGCAAACACAGCAAACAGCAGCAATTAAACGACCTTCATCAGGTAATTCAGAGTGATCCAGAGCAATAACGCTCAAATCACATTTCGGTTCAATTCAATTACAAGGAGGGTTCGGTTCGGTTAATTTTTGGTACAAAAAGAAAAGACAAAATAAAGACTTATAAAATGTTTATTTTGAAAATGTGTCAAGTAAACGACATGTTTGTATAAAAATAAATAAAAGCAACCCATTTGGATGATATTTAAAATAAACGGCACTCTTTACAATAAATAAAATATACTAACAATAATAAAAATCTTAATAAATACAATAACAACCAGAACAAGAACAATAAGCAGCAACAAACTGTTTATGATTTAACTTATCAAGTTTAAAGTTTTTGTCCTAAAAGACCAACTTGTCCACATTTTCTGCTAAAAGCACAGATCTAGTTGCAGTGAAGATCTCCAGCAGTGGAGAAAATCATCTCAATAACAACAGTAGCAGCAGTGTCGTGTGGTGCACCTGAAAATGTCACCACAATATTTGGTTTTCTTATGAATGTAAAGTATTTCCATGTGCAGCTGATCCTATGTTCAAATATATGTTATTTTTGGTTTGCGGTTCGGCAATTTAATATGCCTGCATTTTATTAGTGTTTTTCTGAGGAGCGGTGATGACGAAGCGGAACCTTTGTTTTGGGGGGGCGCGTTGCTTCCAGGTTGGTTTTGGGGACGGACGGCTTCACATGCTTTCTGGATCTAAACGGAGAAACAATGGTCGTCATCTTTGACTCCTAATTTTATTATTCTTCAGGTCAGTACATGGTGAAAACACATCACAACTACGATGTAAGATGTTTACCTCTTATGTGAACAGCACATATCACTGTGTGGCGGTTTCTGTGCAGTAGTTGCAAGTAAATAGTCACGTTAAATCTGGCAGGATGCCAGCTCGCGCTGGGAAGGTCTCGCGAGGGAAAGTGAATAGAAGGATATGATACCTTACTAACTCAGAGTTTTGAGTTTCACTTTGTTCTGTTTGAATGATATTCAGACCAAGTGTGGGAACTGAGGTTAAAGGTGGAACAAGGTTAGATTCTGCATTTGTTTTGTAAGTCTTGTCATTTTATTTTTGATCGGTGTTCAGTTAAAGTCAGTGTATAATTTAATGCTTAGATCAGTAAATATACAGCTAAGTGCAGTAGAGCCTTTGATCGGTGTTCAGTTAAAGTCAGTGTATATTTTAATGCTTAGATCAGTAAATATACAGCTAAGTAGAGCCTTTGATCGGTGTTCAGTTAAAGTCAGTGTACATTTTAAATGCTTATACTGTATCAGTAAATATAGAGCTAGATGCAGTATTTGACATATTGTCTTCATCTAAGTGAAGGGTGAAAATGTGAAAAGGTTAATTACTGTAACACTGGTAAAAGAAGGAAACCAGGTTTGTAAATCATTAATACCGTACAGGTACACTGTAAAATATTGGTTTGTTAACAAATCCTATAAATAAACATGCTTTCTGGATCTAAACGGAGAAACAATGGTCGTCATCTTTGACTCCTAATTTTATTATTCTTCAGATGGTGTGTCATCACTGTTGCAGCAGTCCTGACACTCGGGACCTGTAACAGATTGTGGGGGCTCGTCCGGGATCAGCACGCCACACATCCATGGGCTACTGCTGATCCAATGATACCGACCACCAGGACCTCTCGTGCTACACGTTCTCAGTGCCAGGAGTGACCCAGTGTGCAGAGGTGAGGCCGGTAACCAGTGAAAAGGGTGTACCCGCCTACAGAGTGCAGCACTGTGGACTCAAGCGGCCGAGATCAGCAAGATGTCTTCCGGTGAGAGAAAACAACTTCTTTGGAGCATCAAGAAGAAGTTACACCAGCTAACAGGTAGTGAAGCCCACCTCATCGCAACTTCTCTTGGAGACGTTGAAGGACTGGACTCTAGTAAGTTGATTCAAGACGATGAAGAAAGTTGTGTTGAATATTTGACTACCTACCTGTCATGTTCAACAATCCTGGGTCGGGAGGACCAGGGTTTGCCATTATTAAAAAGACTAGAATGTATCATAGATGGGACTATGGTGAATCGTGGACAAACTACAATGTCTTTTGAAGCTGAAGCAAGTACAAATGAGCAGGCCATTCCCCGTGTTCAGCCACAAGGCGGCGATGGCGGCGCAGACCCACAGGGACTGAGTCCAACACCACCTCACACCAGCCAATCTCGCAACCAGCAGGTAACCTGGGCATCAGTTCCACCAGCTACAGGGGACCCACTTGTCCCGACTCTCCAACCCCATCAACCTCTGTGCCCACCCCAGTGGTCTGTCCCTCATTCAGAGAACGTTCCAAGTTACACTGGTGAGAGTATGATAGCCATGAAAGATTTGCCACTGCTGTCACGCAGAGAATTCAAAGTGCATGGTGGAATGATCAGTGACACGACATCAGAAATTGGGTACAACAGCATCTGTAAACAGATAGATGAGGGTCTCGAGGAGAATCACACTCCAAATGAGGTGATTAGAGGGGTGCTACGTCTTGTTAAACCAGGTAACTTCAGAGATATGTTAACAATAAAAGACGATCTCACAGTTTCGGAGCTTAAAAGTTTCCTGCAGTCTCACTTAGGTGAGAAAAGCAGCACAGAGCTCTTTCAAGATTTAATGTGTGCTAAGCAGTTTGAAAATGAGACGCCTCAGCAGTTTTTATATAGAATGATTGGACTGAAGCAAAAGATCCGGTTCTCACTCAGACAACCAGACTCAGTCGTTAAGTACGATATATCCACAATTCAGTGTGTCTTTCTCAACACTATTTGCCAGGGCATGGGGGAGAAGTACGACAGTGTCCGCAGAGACCTCAAGACCCTCCTGAGTGACCCCACTGTCAGTGATGAGGCATTGCTTCGCCAAGTGATAAAGACCACGGCAGAGGAAAGTGAGCGGAAGCGTCGACTTGGCCGTGGTTCTACCACCAAAGTGAGTCATGCCCACACAACAAACAGTGAGTTGAAAGAGCAAACAAAGGACGACGTGAAAGTAAATCAGATTAATAATGACTTCACACTCCAAAGACTTAGCGCCCAGGTTGAAGCACTGACACAAGCGATGGAAAACCTGAAAGCAAGGACAGTTCATGTTCCAGCACCAGAGCAGAGGAACTCAAGACTCCAACCAGAGAGAAGATCTCAAAGAGAGAGAAAGAGCTGTCAGAACTGTGCTTCTCAAGTTAACCCGAACTGTAACCACTGCTTTGTCTGCGGAGAGGAAGGGCATCGTGCTGTAGGGTGCCTGAAGAAAACCAAGCCGTCGGGAAACTGAAGACGATCAGAGCAGGGGGACCACCTCTGATCGGCAAACCTCAGCAGTCCCACCCAAAGAAGAGGCCCAAAACCACTACTGACAGAGAGATGTTAGGTGCATGTTCGCAAGGAACTGACAAGGAAACACCACGTGGTCTAGTAGCTCCCCTAGTAGGTCGCCAGTCCCTTCTGAAATGTATGATGGCAGGTTACCTGGTAACGGTGGTATTAGACACGGGGGCGGGGGTAAGTCTTATAGATCAGGCATGGCTAAATAGATACTTACCCGGACAACAGATTAGATCCTTAAGTGAACTGATGGATGATGAACTTAATGTGAAGGCAGTCACAGGGGACTCAGTACCTTATGATGGATGGGTGGAAGTTGTAGTCAACCTTGAAGGCAACAATGACCCAGGCCTATCGATACGTGTACCCTTCCTTGTGAGCCGCCTTAAGATCGAGAGACCCATAGTAGGCTTTAATGTAATCCACGAGTTCATTAAAGACAATGGGGGGAACTACAAACTTATTGAGCTTATTGGTAGAGCCATGGGGACTGACATTTCTACTGTAAGCACCCTAGTAAGTTTCATCCAGGCTAAAGAACATCCTATACATGAGCCAGCTACTGTAAAAGTAGGTTTCAAAGGGGGAATAGTCTATCCCAATCAGGTGGCTTACATTAAGTGTAGAGTCCCAGACAGTATTAGCTCAACAGAGTCACTTGTGTTGTTTGAACCAGTACTAGATAATGTCCACCTTGAACAGCTTAGTGTTGGAGCGGGACTTTTACAGATAGAAAAGACAGAGAGGCCGTATATTAAAGTACAGGTGTCAAATTATTCCAGCCGGAGTGTGACACTACCTAGTTCAACAGTTTTGGGTTCTATTGAACCTATTGCAAAAATAGTTGAGACTGACCAACCCAAGACCCCTTGTGAAACAGCACCAGTCTCCACCTGTATTGTTGGCTCTGTGAGCAAGTCTAGTCAAGACCAAGAGCCATCTAATACTGCCCACTGGCACCCTCCAGTGGATATTAGCCACCTAACACCAGAACAACAAAAGGAAGTAGAGCAAATGTTATTTGAGGAATCAAATGCTTTTGCCCGAGATGATGGAGACATTGGAAATATTCCGAGTTTGAACATGACCATTAACCTGACAGACGACATCCCAGTCCAACGCACATACACATCCATCCCCAAGCCATTATACAAAGAGGTGAAAGAATACATCCAGGACTTACTGGCCAAAGGCTGGATAGTCAAGTCGAAATCACCCTTTGCTGCGCCTGTAGTGTGTGTGAGGAAACGGGATGGCACGCTAAGACTTTGCATTGACTACAGACAGTTGAATCAGAAGACCGTGCCTGACCGCCACCCGCTTCCGCGCATCCGGGACCTCCTGGACACGCTAGGCGGCCACAGCTGGTTCAGCATTCTGGACCAAGGTAAAGCTTACCACCAGGGGTATATGGCTGAGGGTTCACGCCATATGACTGCCTTCGTCTCACCCTGGGGGCTATATGAGTGGGTAAGGATTCCTTTTGGTCTCAGTAATGCCCCCGCCGCTTTTCAACGCAGTATGGAAGAAATGCTAGACACCCTGCGTGATGATTGTTGCATTCCATATCTGGATGACATCCTTTGCTATTCAAAGGGGTTCACTGAACATGTTGAGGCGCTGCGCAAGGTCCTCAGAGCTCTTCAGCAACATGGGGTTAAGCTTCGCCCAACCAAATGTGAACTGTTCAAAGCAGAGGTCAGATATGTGGGTAGGCTGGTTTCAGAAAAGGGGGTCCGAATCGATCCAAAGGACTATGAAGCTGTCAAGTCACTCAGTCAGAAGACGCCAACGAACGTGGGTGAGTTAAGAAAACTGCTTGGGTTTTTAAGTTATTATCGGGCCTACATTCAAGATTTTTCCAGGATTGCTAAACCTTTGTACAGCCTCCTACAAGTCAAAGGGAGTCCTGAAAACACTCAGACCAAGCCCAAGAAAACCCGAAGTGCTCAGCTGCCCTCAAGGGCTCCTATCAGCTGGACAAGTGAGCACGACCACATCCTGAGGCAGCTCATTGACACTCTGTCCGACCCACCTGTGCTTGCCTACCCCGACTTCGAACTACCCTTTGTTTTACATACTGACGCATGTGAGAAAGGGCTCGGGGCTGTGTTGTATCAGAGGCAGGGGGGAAAATTAAAAATCATAGCGTATGGCTCAAGAACTCTGACCCCAGCTGAAAAAAACTATTGTTTACATTCCGGTAAGCTAGAGTTCCTAGCTCTTAAATGGGCCATTTGTGAGAAGTTCAGGGATTATTTATTTTATGCCCCAGAGTTCACAGTGTATACCGACAATAATCCCTTGACATATGTAATGAGCACTGCAAAGTTAAATGCGACAGGACATAGGTGGGTAGGAGAGCTTGCAGATTTCCGGTTTAACATCAAGTACCGACCTGGTAGAGTTAATGTGGACGCTGACACTTTGTCACGCCTTCCGCTGGACATTGACAGTTATGTTGGAGAATGTACAGAGGAGCTTAGCCGAGACATTGTTTGTGCAACATGGGAAGGGAGTGAGGTAGCAAAGAAGAGTGATGTTGCCTATGTAGCTGCCTTAAACCTGGCTCAAGACATTGGGTCGGACACTAGGCCAGACGCACCAGCCTTACCTAGCATTAGCCATGAAGAGCTAGTGAGAGCACAAAGACAAGACACGACAATTAAAGGGGACCTCAGATGTATTTTTTAAATTTTTATGGTATTTCTGTGGGATATCCAGACCCTATTCCTTCAATTTAATGCACAAAATAATTATTAGATAATCAATTATACCCTTTTTAATTCTGCCATTTTTAACTTTCGTTTTGAACGACCGGTTTCTTGAAGTCCACGCCCTTCAACGATCTGTTCACGCCCTCTGTAACAGCCAGTATCTGTAATGTGTTGTTGTTTTAAAATTAGCTCTTTTTTTATTACTCATTTGACTTACTGTTAGTGTTAGCTTAAGATAACTTACCGAAACCCGTCTGAGCGCGCCGCAGTTTGCTGCTCCTTTTAGCATTAGACCACCCGAATCCGAAGCTAATGTTAGCTTGTTCCTCTTCCGGTTTTCGCCAGCTCCGCTCGTTGCACGCGATGAGATTTTGGGAGTTATCGCTGTTCCAGTGAAGACAACACAAAGTTCACCAAGTGTCTCCCGTAAATTAATCTGTAAGGAGAAGGTCCTCTTGCTGCGAGCCTGCTGCGAGGCTGCTGCAAGGCTGTACAGTTGAAGCTCCGCTCCATCGCGCCGGAAGAGGGTCCCGTCGAACCCGGTCCTTCCGCCTGTGGTCCGCTCGTTTAATTTTTGCCGGCTGCGCGTTGGCAGCGATCGCAAATACACTAAAAATTGAACTAAAACATAAAAATAACAATTATACTTTATTTATAAAGCCATTTAAAAAAACACAGCTGCAACAAAGTGCTGTACACATGAAATTAAGAACATATAAACAAAAGATGAGATGAAATCATGAAAAACAACAGTCATGTGTTTAATACAGAAGTGGGTTGAGCCTAACCAGGGGTTGCTAGGTGAGGGGCTGGACTCAGGTTTGATCTGATTGGCTGGCGGCTTGTGACGTCAATAAATGCAGGAAGTGTGAATCCTGGTGTATTTATCAAAAATAAATAAATCTACTTAGAGTAAATAAACCACTGGGTGCATTTTTTTGGCACAAGGACTGTTTTTTTATGAAGTAAATACCCAAAGTTTAGTAAAAAAACATTAAAAAGTGAATTTTGCATGTGTGGTCCCCTTTAAAGAACTCCTCAGGTTAAAAGAGACCAAACCCACACTAACTGAAAGAGACAGACAAAATGCAGATGGGTTAGTGCGGAGGTTAATGCGTGAGTGGGGGAAACTTAAGATGGAGAATGAGCTACTTTACAGAGAAGCTGGGGGTAGAAAACAGCTTGTACTGCCTGCAGAGTACAGGCCCTTGGTGCTGAAACTCCTTCATAAGGACATGGGTCACCTCGGTGCTGAAAGAGTTATCAACCTGGCCCGAGATCGCTTCTACTGGCCCTTTATGAAGAAGGACATTGAAGCTTATGTGACGAGACAATGTCCCTGTATAAAACAAAAGAAACCCACCACACACGTCAGGGCACCCATGGGGAGCATCAGTTCCAGTGCACCCATGGAGCTAGTATCCATTGACTTTATGCATCTAGAAAAGAGCAGAGGTGGTTACGAATACATACTTGTTGCAGTTGACCACTTTACACGGTTCGCCCAGGCGTGGCCGACCAGAAACAAGTCAGCTAAAACTGCTGCGGAGAAACTATACAATGATTTTATTCCTCGTTTTGGGTACCCTGCTAGGCTACATCACGACCAGGGCCGTGAATTTGAAAACTCACTGTTTAGGGGACTACAGCAGCTGTCAGGTGTCAGTCACTCACGTACAACACCATACCACCCACAGGGAAACCCTGCCGAGCGATTTAATCGCACCTTACTACAAATGCTGAGAACTCTTGAGGAGGCAGAAAAGGATAACTGGAAAGACTTTCTGCCCCAAGTTGTCCATGCATATAATTGCACAAAACATGAGGCCACAGGGTTTGCCCCACATTTCTTAATGTTTGGACAGCATCCCCGCTTGCCCGTGGACCTCATGTTTGGACTCAACACAGAGGAGGACAGTGAAACACCATATGGATATGTACAAGAGTGGGCAAGGAGGATGAAAGAGGCTTATCGTATTGCTAACAACAACAGCCAGCAATCGAGCGCTCGTGGAAAGAAACACTATGACCAACATGTGAGAGGAGTCGTCTTGGAGCCTGGTGATCGAGTGTTAGTTCGCAACCTGAGAGAAAAGGGCGGACCCGGAAAGCTCAGGTCATATTGGGAGCAGACTGTGTACATTGTCAAAGAACAGATCAATGACAGCCCTATCTACAAAGTATGTCCTGAGAACAATGCCCAGAACACCAGGGTCCTCCACAGAAATCTGCTGCACCTGGTGAATGACTTACCTTTAACTGTTGATCACAGAAAAGATAAAGCACCCATCAGGAGCAGAGTCAGAGGCCACCGTGTCACTCCAAGCCAAAGTAATCGAGACAGCGACTCATCAGATTCTGAGAGTGACTCCAGGATGCGTTATTGGCTCAGAGTACCTGTGTCAACAAGACTACAGGAACCAGCCACCCAAACTCATCCAGTGTCAAGCCAAGTTGTCACACCCGTGGACCAACAGAGGGACTCTCAACTGAACACTGTAGATGAAAATTTTCAGCATCCAGCTGAAAATGAACTGGTCCAAAACGGTGAAACGGGCGATGCACAGAGAGAACAAGAACTGGGAAGAGACACTGAACAGGTTGAACCTGAAATTGAGCAAGAGGAGCGAGTACCAACTCAGGAGGAATTTCTCAGGAGGTCTACGCGAGCAAGGAGACCACCTCAGACATTCACCTACAACACTATGGGTCAGCCCTCCTATCAGCCACAAGGGGTCATAGGTCATGTTGGACTGTGTGGGTTACAAGCTTCACCATTATGGGTAATGCAACCTGTGCAAGAGCAATTTTATACTCAACAGACTGTGCCTTATGCAACGACAATGCCTTTTGCAGTGCCTTATAATTTTGTGTACTGAGATGTGTACACTGAAGGGAAAGGTTCTTTTGAGTGAGGTTCCTGTGACAAGAACCAAGTTGTTAATATTTTGTGAAATGTTATCACTGGCGTTAAAGTGTCGGGAGCCACCTTTTAAGTTGGGGAGCGTGTGGTGCACCTGAAAATGTCACCACAATATTTGGTTTTCTTATGAATGTAAAGTATTTCCATGTGCAGCTGATCCTATGTTCAAATATATGTTATTTTTGGTTTGCGGTTCGGCAATTTAATATGCCTGCATTTTATTAGTGTTTTTCTGAGGAGCGGTGATGACGAAGCGGAACCTTTGTTTTGGGGGGGCGCGTTGCTTCCAGGTTGGTTTTGGGGACGGACGGCTTCACATGCTTTCTGGATCTAAACGGAGAAACAATGGTCGTCATCTTTGACTCCTAATTTTATTATTCTTCAGGTCAGTACATGGTGAAAACACATCACAACTACGATGTAAGATGTTTACCTCTTATGTGAACAGCACATATCACTGTGTGGCGGTTTCTGTGCAGTAGTTGCAAGTAAATAGTCACGTTAAATCTGGCAGGATGCCAGCTCGCGCTGGGAAGGTCTCGCGAGGGAAAGTGAATAGAAGGATGTGATACCTTACTAACTCAGAGTTTTGAGTTTCACTTTGTTCTGTTTGAATGATATTCAGACCAAGTGTGGGAACTGAGGTTAAAGGTGGAACAAGGTTAGATTCTGCATTTGTTTTGTAAGTCTTGTCATTTTATTTTTGATCGGTGTTCAGTTAAAGTCAGTGTATAATTTAATGCTTAGATCAGTAAATATACAGCTAAGTGCAGTAGAGCCTTTGATCGGTGTTCAGTTAAAGTCAGTGTATATTTTAATGCTTAGATCAGTAAATATACAGCTAAGTAGAGCCTTTGATCGGTGTTCAGTTAAAGTCAGTGTACATTTTAAATGCTTATACTGTATCAGTAAATATAGAGCTAGATGCAGTATTTGACATATTGTCTTCATCTAAGTGAAGGGTGAAAATGTGAAAAGGTTAATTACTGTAACACTGGTAAAAGAAGGAAACCAGGTTTGTAAATCATTAATACCGTACAGGTACACTGTAAAATATTGGTTTGTTAACAAATCCTATAAATAAACATGCTTTCTGGATCTAAACGGAGAAACAATGGTCGTCATCTTTGACTCCTAATTTTATTATTCTTCAGATGGTGTGTCATCACTGTTGCAGCAGTCCTGACACTCGGGACCTGTAACAATGGCCTACTGCTAAAGGGACAAAGACTCATTATTCCCTCTACAATGAGAAATGATGTTCTTGCTAAACTGCATGAAGGACATCAAGGTGTGGTCAAATGCCGGGAGCGGGCACGGCAGTCCGTGTGGTGGCCAGGCCTCAGCCAGCAGCTGAACGAGTTGGTTCTTAACTGCAGGGCATGCTGCCAGGAGAGACAGAACCACAGGGAGCCCCTGATGACAACGCCATTCTCATTGCTATATCCTGCTCTTCCTGATGGAGATGCTGTTTCACAGAAGGAAGAGGAGAGAAGGAGAAAAGATGCTCAACGTTATGATCAGCGACACCGGGCACAGAATCTTAACAGACTGGCAGCTGGACAGAATGTGTGGGTGGCAGACCAAAAGGCAGCTGGTGCTGTCATTGGCAGTCACACTACACCCCGCTCATATCTGGTGGAGGGATCTCACGGGATTATAAGGAGAAACCGGCGTCATTTTGTGGCCATGCAGCCTTTGCCGGAGCAGAGCACCTGCGGTGCAGCTGAACATGATCCGGGGAGTCCAAAACAACCTGCTGCAGCATCACCTGCAGCATCACCACATCTGGATGTTCCAGAAACACCATCCACTCCTTTCAGAACCAGGTCTGGGAGAGCGGTGGTAAAACCAACCAGATTAGAAAGTAAAAAAAAAAAAAAGTGTTTGTTACTTTAAATGAATATGCTGTGTTCATTATTGTTTTTGGTTTTTTTTGCACTGTTTAAATGTAAATGTGCAAGCCTCAGAGTTTAGAGTTAGTACAGACAGCACAGACTTTATATTCTGACATTCTATTGAAAATTTAGTGTTCTAAGCTAAGAGTAATTGATGTGTGTCTGTTGTGTGTGTGAGCATGGTTTGAGGTAAAGATAGGAGCAGACCTTCCAGCCACAGGGGCAGAATAATCCCCTAAGGTTCTGCAGGATCAATGGCAGTCTACCCATTGATTCTAGAAAGGGGAGATGTGGTGTAACTGTATATTTAATACAGGGACGCACGAGTGTGACGTCATCAGTCAGGGACATGGACGTGTTAAATTTCGTTTCATGGTGTTGAGGAATAAAGCCACGTTAAGCTAGCAGCCGGACTCACGTGTATAATTTAACAACACGACAGGAACCAAGTCACTGAACGCACATGTAGTAATATAGGAAGGGGTCAGTTTACTGACTTACCTATATTTTAGATGTATAAATTGGCAGGGTTTAGACTGACACAAAAATACATCATTAATTAAACGAGTTCTCTCTTTTTCAGCTTAATACCAATAATTCTATACCTTGACCAGATGTAATTCACAGGAAACTTTAAACTTATGTTGGCACAGCAGGACTGGACCATTTATTTAACATAATTGTAAATTACATCACACATTTGTACATGATTGGTTGATTATTTTTCCTATAATTAACTTCAGCACAGATGAAATATAGGAACAACAGAACAGTGAAGGATGATATTTTACTCATTTCTGTAGGTACTGTAAAGGGTTTGGAGGGGGTCAGTTTAATACTGACCTCCTTTTTACCTTAATTTACTTATTCAGATTGAATAGTAATTTCACGGATTCTCTTCTTTTTCAGTTTATTCAATATTTCTGTGATCTTTATGATGGATAAATAAACAGAGCCATTAAGTGACAATGGACACGTTAACTTAGTTTGATATGTCAAAGAGACACTATCATTTATTTAAAATAAATCAACTAAATTAACACCATTACACTTGATTGACATGATTTCACTTTCTTTCAATTCAAATACGTCAGCACACTTGATTTAACACAACAGACATAAATACTAGATGTTACACATATTTAGTCTGAGGGGCTCTTCAGCTTAAAATAGTTTCCAGCTTAAGATTGAGAGGGAAAGGGAAAAGGAGGAATAAGAGGTTGGAGAGATTAAGTTATTTATCTCGAGTGTAACCAGAGATGACACTTTCCATCCGACTTCGGCTAAATCCCAGGTACGTTTGTAAACAGCTTTACCTTTTGACGATGCGTCTGATAAAGATATTACCAGCCTCCCAGGTGCACAGAGTCCTTCCGGCCCTCGTACGTCTGAACTGGTCGTTTACTTCCAACGTCTCCTCGGATCCGCGTCAGCCGTCAGAAACATGTGGCAGCTTCTGGCCGACTTCAAGACGAGATGTTTCTCAAAGAAAGTTCATTAGGAACTTTGGAGCTTTTGCTCGGGGAACTGGATGGAGGCGTCCATCAGTTCTAGCTGACAAGTTAGTCTTTGGCTCTTGACCAAGCTTGACCAGCTGCAAGGCAGAGAGCTTTCAGGTCTCTCGTCCATTAGCGTGTTGACCAGACGATCATCAGTTCTTTGGGGAACCTCATCATGGCATTGAGGTCCTCGGCAAACGGGCAGGCAGAGCTGACTGGCCTCACATTTCAGGTGAGAGCAGGTGTGCGGACGTGCAATGAGCTGCTGCTGAAAGAAACTCTAAACCGGTGTGTGAGTACTATGATAAATCTTCGGTAAGTCCTTATTTATTTAAATTCATACTTTATATCTTTATGTAAGTTTCATTTAAGAGTTTATTAAAAATTTAACAACTGATTTTTTTTCTGATACTTCAAACAAACTGGAGGGTGAGACTCTGAGGGGACTCGAATCGTTTGTTGACGAGTGTTTTGAGCGTTTAGTTATGAGCAACGCTGCTAAATCTGACGGTGCTAGCGACTTAGCTACCGAAAATGCTAACGTCCCTACTGCGAAGCGCCTTCGGCCTGGTAGCCTAGATAGTTCGGGTAGCGCTTCAGAACCAAGTTCTGACGGTTTCACGGCTATTCTGGAGGCAATACATCAGAAGCTGTCTACCTTTGACGCCCGCTTGGCTTTAGTGGAGGTGTTGCACCGCGAGTTTTCGAGCTTGAGGGACTCGTTAGAGTTTAGCCAGCAACAGTTAGCATCTCTTGCTAAGGAGAACTCGGAGCTAAAGGGAACAGTTAATCAACTCACCAATCAGATGTCGCAGATATCCGGTGAGAATAAAAAATTGAAAGAATCCATTTTAGACATCCAATCAAGAAGCATGCGTGAAAACCTAGTCTTCTCTGGAATTGAGGAACGAGCCGAGGAAGATCCTGAGGCCTCGGTTCGTAGCTTCATGCAGACCCAGCTGAAGCTGTCGTGTGACGTGGTTAAAACCATCACTTTTGAGCGAGTTCACCGCCTCGGGGCTCGGCGACCTGGGAACACTAGGCCGCGGCCTATTATCGCTAAATTCACTTATTTTAAACAAAAAGAACAAGTTAAAAGCCGAGGTAGAGAATTACGTGACACACACTTCAGTATGAACGACCAATTTCCAGCTGAGATCTTGACTAGGAGGCGTGCACTGTTCCCGATAAGGAAAAAAAATATAAACGAAGGTAATAGAGCTACAATTTCAGTGGATAAACTTTACATCAACGGTCAGATGTTCAGGGATCCAGAAGTTACTCCTTGGCTTTATTAGTCAAAATCAGCAAGGTAAGAATTATTATTATTTATTATTATTATTTATTTTTATTTATTTTTTGTCTTTGGTTGCTAATATTGATCAATATTATTAAATATGGTATTTATTAATATTACTTACCAGATATATGTAATTTTTTCAGCACAGCTCGGTTGGTGGGTTACACAGATCGTGGTGGTACACGAGGTGGAATGACACTTTATGTGGTAAGAGGGTTTTTTTGTTGTGTTTTCTTATTATGTTTAGATGTTTACTATTTCTCTTCGTTTTGTTGTTTCTATTTTTCTAACTTAACAATTGTCAGCACACAAGCACAAGGGTTCACATACATACTTATATATCCATACAAATACCTTATAAATGAAAAATTCCCTGATTCATTTTCAAAAACAGTACTTATTTAAAATATAAATCATAAATAATTTATCCTTAAGGAATATGTTTTTGTCTGGATCTATTGTTATCTTTTATATTTGTGATAGTGGGTGTGGTATAGATATATTATCATTAGCACAAGTATGGGTTCTTTAGGGTTTGTCACATGGAACATTAATGGAGCCGGTAGCCAACGTAAAAAATATAGGATTTTTAACCAGATTAAAAGATTAAAGGCGGATGTTGTATTACTACAAGAAATTCATAAATTGGCCTCAACTGTAGATGAGCTAAAATCTTCAGAGTTTCCTAATGTATTCTCAGCCTGTTATAATTCAAGACAAAGAGGGGTAGCAATTTTAATACATAAAAATGTTAACTTCACAGTATTAGATCAGGTTATAGACCCACACGGTAGATATATAATATTAAAGTTATCAATATTTAGACAAAATTATTGTATAGTTAGCATATATGGGCCGAATGTAGACGACGCTTCTTTTTTTCATGACTTTTTTTCCACTCTATCAAATCACATGGATTCCTCACTGGTAATGGGAGGTGATCTCAACTTTGGTTTAATTGACAAAATAGACAGACTGAATACAGTGGGAACTCAACGCAGTTGGCAATCTGTAAATATATTTAAACAGTATATGAATGATTATGGGCTCTGCGATGCATGGCGTGCTTTTCACCCTAATAGCAAAGAATATTCTTTCTTTTCACATGTGCATCACTCATATTCTCGTCTAGATTATTTCATAGTAAGCAATTCATTGCTGAACAACATTTCAGACACTAAAATACACCCTATTGCTGTCAGCGATCATGCACCAGTTACTCTAAATTTAGATAATAAAAAAGAAACAACAAAAAATATAAATTGGAGATTAAATACATCACTACTTCAAGAAGAAGAATTTTTGCAATACTTTAAAAAAGAATGGGCATCATACTTAGAGATTAATGAATTGCCAGGAACATCAGCAAGTACGCTTTGGGAGGCTGGGAAAGCAGTCATGAGAGGTAAAATAATATCCTATTCAACAAATAAAAAGAAAAAAGAAAATAAACGTATTGAGGAATTAGAGAAATCCATTAAGCTATTACAAGGTCTACAAGGAGAGGAAACACAGCAAAAGCTACGCAAATTAAAATTAGAACTAAATGAATATATTGATAAGAAAAATAAATTCTTGATACAAAGACTCAGATTAGATAATTTTGAATACGGTAATAAATCAGGGAGCTTTTTAGCTAATCAACTCAAATTAAACAAAGAAAAAACATCTATATATGGTATTAAAGATAAAGATGGAAATATAATTCATGATGAGGGAAAAATAAACAATGTTTTTAAAGATTTCTATAAAACTCTATACACTCCACAAATAAATCCATCTAATGAGGATATTAATGAATTCTTGGAGAAAGTAACACTACCAAAACTAGATATTAGTCAATCATCAAAACTAGACTCACCATTAACATCAGATGAGCTCCATGAAGCAATTAAAAGCATGCCTAATAAGAAATCTCCAGGTC
>JBBPBX010028096.1:0-24872 GCA_038048925.1 Garcialebias charrua
GAGAAGCAGCGGCTCTACTCCGAGTCCCTCCCGGATGACTGAGCTTCTCACCCTATCTCTAAGGGAGAGTCCAGACACCCTGCGGAGAAAACTCATTTCAGCCGCTTGTATCCGAGATCTCGTTCTTTCGGTCACAACCCAAAGCTCATGACCATAGATGAGGGTGGGAACGTAGATCGATCGGTAAATTGAGAGCTTTGCCTTTCGACTCAGCTCTCTCTTCACCACGACAGACCGGTACAGCGCCCGCTTCACTGCGGATGCTGCACCTATCCGCCTATCGATCTCACGCTCCAGTTTTCCCTCATTCGTGAACAAGACCCTGAGATACTTAAACTCCTCCACTTGGGGCAGGACCTCCTCCCCGACCCGGAGAGGGCACTCTACCCTTTTCCGGCTCAAGACCATGGCCTTGGATTTGGAGGAACTGATCCTCATCCCGGCCGCGTCACACTCTGCTGCAAACCGCTCCAGTGAAAGCTGTAGATCACAACCTGATGAAGCCAATAGGACCACATCATCTGCAAAAAACAGAGAAGTGATTCTAAGGCCACCAAAACGGATCCTCTCAACACCTTGGCTGCGCCTAGAAATTCTGTCCATAAAAGTTATGAACAGAATCTGTGACAAAGGGCAACCTTGGCGGAGTCCAACTCTCACTGGAAACGAGCCTGACTTACTGCCGGCAATGCGGACCAAGCTCTGACACCGGTCGTACAGGGACCTAACAGCCCATATCAATGGGCCTGGTACCCCATACTCCCGGAGTACCCCCCACAGAACCCCCCGAGGGACGCGGTTGAATGCCTTCTCCAAGTCCACAAAGCACATGTAAACTGGTTGGGCAAACTCCCACGCACCCTCCAGGACCCTGCTGAGGGTGTAGAGCTGGTCCAGTGTTCCACGACCAGGACAAAAACCACACTGCTCCTCCTGAATCCGAGGTTCGACTATCCGACGGACCCTCCTCTCCAGAACCCCTGAATAGACCTTACCAGGGAGGCTTAAGAGTGTGATCCCCTATAGTTGGAACACACCCTACAGTCCCCCTTTTTGAATAGGGGAACCACCACCCCAGTCTGCCAATCCAAGGGAACTGCCCCCGATGTCCACGCGATATTGCAGAGTCGCATAAGCCAACACAACCCCACAACATCCAGAGCCCTAAGGAACTCCGGGCGAATCTCATCCACCCCTGGGGCCCTGCCACCGAGGAGCTTTTTAACCACCTCGGTGACCTCAGCACCAGAGATTGGAGAGCCTGACCCAAAGTCCCCAGGCTCCGCTTCCTCAGTGGAAGACGTGCCAGTGGGATTGAGGAGGTCTTTGAAATATTCTACCCACCGACTCACAACATCCTGAGTTTCTGTCAGCAGCACGCCATCCCCACTATAAATGGTGTTGGTGGCGTACCACTTTCCCCCCCTGAGACGCCGGATGGTGGACCAGAAACGCCTCGAAGCCGTACGGAAGTCATTCTCCATTGCCTCTTCGAACTCATCCCACGCCCAAAATTTTGCCTTAGCAACCACCCGAGCTGCATGCCGTTTGGACTGCCGGTACCCATCAGCTGCTTCCGGGGTCCCACAGGCCAAAAAGGCCCAATAGGACTCCTTCAGCTTGACAGCATCCCTCACCGCCGGTGTCCACCACCGGGTTCGAGGGTTGCCACCACGACAGGCACCAACAACCTTGCGGCCACAGCTCCGATAAGCTGCCTCGACAATAGAGGCGCGGAACATGGCCCACTCGGACTCAATGTCCCCCGCCTCCCTCGGAACGTGTTCAAAGCTCTCCCGGAGGTGGGAGTTAAAGCTCCGTCTTACGGGAGACTCTGCCAGACGTTCCCAGCAGACCCTCACAATACGTTTGGGTCTGCCAGGTCTGACCGGCATCCTCCCCCACCATCGGAGCCAACTCACCACCAGGTAGTGGTCAGTTGACAGCTCCGCCCCTCTCTTCACCCGAGTGTCCAAGACATGCGGCCGCAGATCAGATGAGACGACAACAAAGTCGATCATCGAACTGCGACCTAGGGTGTCCTGGTGCCAAGAGCACATATGGACACCCTTATGCTTAAACATGGTGTTCGTTATGGACAATCCATGACGAGCACAGAAGTCCAATAACAGAACACCACTCTGGTTCAGATCAGGGGGGCCGTTCCTCCCAACCACACCCCTCCAGGTCTCACTGTCATTGCCCACGTGAGCGTTGAAGTCCCCCAGTAGAACAAGGGAGTCCCCAGGAGGCGCACTCTCCAATACCCCCTCCAAGGACTCCAAAAAGGGTGGGTAATCTGAGCTGCCGTTTGGTGCATAGGCACAAACAACAGTCAGAGCCCGTCCCCCCACACGTAGGCGAAGGGAGGCTACCCTCTCGTTCACCGGGGTGAACCCCAACGTACAGGCACCAAGATGGGGGGCAACAAGTATGCCCACTCCTGCTCGGCGCCTCTCACCAGGGGCAACTCCAGAGTGGAAGAGTGTCCAACCCCTCTCAAGGAAACTGGTTCCAGAGCCAGAGCCATGTGTTGAGGTGAGTCCGACTATTTCTAGCCGGAACCTCTCAACCTCACACACCAGCTCAGGCTCCTTCCCCACCAGAGAGGTGACATTCCACGTCCCAATAGCCAGCTTCTGTAGCCGAGGATCAGACCGCCAGGGTCCCCGCCCTCAGCCACCACCCATCCCACATTGCACCCTTTGGCCCCTCCCACAGGTGGTGAGCCCATGGGAAGGGGCTAAGTTCTGACAAAAGAAAATACAGCATATAAAATATCTGTATCGATTATCGGCATCGGTTATCAGCCAAATAAGTTTTAACATATCGGAATATCGGCCAAAAATCCAATATTGTGCATCCCTAGTTGAAACAATTTCAAAAGTACAAAAAACAATCCCTCAAATGACTGAAATGCTGAAAACTTTAACTTTGCATGCGTATCTCACAGATACAATTAGAAATAATTAAAACTTTGACACAGAAGCAGGATGCACTTCTTTAAAGAACTCTGTGTGATAGAAAACTTTTTAAAGCAGGAGTGAGGAGTGATTCGTGCCGTTTGCAGTCCCAACCTGGTGTAGGTAAGAGTGGTGCAGGTGGGGAGAAGTCAAGCAACGACCCCCCGGTGAAAGATGCACACTGAGGCTGTGGAGGTCCAGGCGGAGTAGGGAGCAGAGGTGGTGGTTTTCCCAGTCCTGGGGGAACCATGTCCCCCTTGCCCTCCACAGTGTCCGAAGCTACAGCTTCAAACAAAAACAAAAACAAGACAGGCATGAAAGAAATTTACAAGAACTTAAAGCTGGGGCCAGTCATTCCAAGACAAAAGTTTGGCTCCATTGATCAGTGTTTCACCTCGTAGGTGGTCCTGCCGGGAACGGAGATACTCCGAGACGGTTTCCAACTCCTCGGGGTACAGATGCACCCCCTCGGCAAACAGCATGAGGAGATGTCGTGTTTCTGAGGGAACAGAGTGCTTCGCAATTTTTTCACGCTCTAGGTAGTCATCCAGCAGCTGGGACGCCTCTGCTGCAATATCTGCAGGCTCTTTGGAAGGAGACTCTTTGAGGAGTCCACGAGTGTACTCAGCTTGGACAAAGTCCAGCGCCTGGTCTTTAGGCATGTTGCGATGGACTGGCGGTGGGAGGCAAAGGGGGGCATTAGTGGTGAAATGGGAGAAGACTGAACAGAAAGTGTACGAGGTGCAAAATGAACTAGAAAAAGCTGGAAATGTTCTAAAACTGTAGCTATAATCTGAAAAGATACACAAAACTTAAACTAGTTCATCTTCGTTACAAAGATTATCTGTAAATAATGTTCCTTATGTTGAAGAAAATCCATAAAATGCATAAAGATATGCATTCAAAACATGTGTTCTAAAAATAACCAGTGTGTGATGAATGAACATTTCATGAGTTTTGGTTAAAACCATATTTTGTGTTTTTGAAATTCTTAAATGTAAAATGCATTTTTTTTTTGGTTTTGTTTGCATTTTGTATTTTTTTAGTGTATTGTGCAGATTTCTTTACTCGTGGAGCTTTACATGAAGCTATTGTGATTGTTACAATAATTAAATTAGATGTGATTTACAGAAACGGCTAAGAGAAATTCTCTCAATTGTCATCTGAGTCATATTTCAGTAAGTTGGGTCATTTGTTCTGTTGGGTGAACCAAACTTCTTCCATCAGGCAAGAGTGTCCACAGAGTTTTAGATATTGTTTAATCATGAACTTTAATGTTGGCCAAATCCTGATTTATTTATTTCACCATCCTCTTAGGCCTACACCTTTATTTTTTATCAGGGTTAGCCTTCAATTCCTCCCTTAGCCTCATGTCTCTAGCTTGTTTAGAGAGAATCTTAATATATTTTTCATGTCAGGGAAAGGTGAATTGGTAGAATACTGTACTTATCTTTCTAAATGAAGATGGACAAAGTGTTCTTAAAAGGAAGGGGTAGGAGCTGTGCTAGCAAAGAACCTCACAAATGTAGTTTTATTTTAAAGCAAAAAGTACCTACCGGTAATTACAAGACAAACGGTGGCTGTCATTGAATCGTGTATTAAATGCTCTATATATTATAAACCACCAAGTTTCAATTGAGCAGAACAATGTCTGCAGCTACAGATTTTGAAAAGTAGCTGCCGTTTCCAGAGAACTGCTGTGAGTGCAGCACATCTGAAGCACCTACAAGAGACCTCCCCTCTCTTTTCTTCTGCTGGCTGTTCCATCATCAGGGGACACCGCAGTGAGTCCACCTCCATCTCACTCTGTCCTCACGCCAATTACCTCCACGTCCTCTCTAACTACATATCTCCTTTTTGTCTTTTTCCTGGCAGATGCATTTCTAACATCCTTCTACCAATATACCCAATGTCCCTCCTACGGACATGTGTGTCCAAACCATCTCAGTCTGGCCTCTCTAACATTACCTCCCAGTTGTTCAACCTGTGCTGTACCTCTGATGATCTCATTCTTAATCTTATCCATCCTTGTCACTCTTATGCCACGTTCCCACCAAACGCTTTTCACGCAGCCGAAGCAGCCACTTTACATTGAAAGTCTATGTGGCCGAGCATCTTGGCGCGGCGCAGCGTGACGCGGCGCAGCGTGACGCGTCTACAGCAGTTCAAGCAGCGCGGCAGTGAGCGGCAGCTGTTTTCCGCGCCCGCTTCGCCTCCGAGCAGCAACTGTCGGAGTTCAATTAAATGAACCTTGACCTACTTCGGCAGCTCGCAGCTTAGCAGCAACCAATCGGGAGAGACTCTGCTATGTGATGATGCAACAGAACGGGACTTTTTATGGACTTTTTAAACGTACCCAACGAGCCTCCATGAACAAACCAGCCTCCGGTAAGAAACTTGGCATTTTTACAGTTGCCACTGTCCGCTCGAGCTTACGATCACCCCAAACATAAAAAAACGTTTTAATCTCACCAAAGACTGTCGGAGCTGCAGTTCGGCTCGTAGAAAACCCACTCAAGTAGTAACGAGGCTCACGTGCAGCTGATTTTATCTGCCCGGTGTACGAAAAAGAAAAAAGGACCGGAGAAGGAGCCAGACGCTGCTCCCACTGCGCGTCTGCAACCGCGTTCTGTGTGAACAGACATCTGTTGACAAGCAGCCAAAACAGTGCGGTAGGAGCATTTTTGATGCGCGAAAAGCGTTTGGTGGGAACGTGGCATTAAGGAGAACCTCAACATCATTTCTGCCACTTCCAGTTCTGTCTTCAGTCTTTTTGTCCATGTCTCTGTCTCCAGACCATACAACACAGCTGGTCTCACCACTGTCTTGTAAACTTTTCCTTTGACCTTTCTGACACCCTTTCGTCACAAATCACTCCTGAAACGTTTCTCCATCCACTCCATCCTGCCTGAACTCTCTTCTTCACCTCTTTACCACACTCCCCATTTTCCTGGACAGTGGACCCCAAGTACTTGAAGTCCTGCATCTTTGGGACCTCTGCTCCTCGTAGCCTCACTGTTCCACTGGCCTCCCTCTCATTCACAGTCACACACACATACTTGTTTTACTACGGCTGACGTTCATTCCTTTTCTTTCAAGTACAAATCTCACCATCTCAAAGTTCTTGTCCACCTGTTCCCACCACAGATCACAAGGTCATCTGCAAACATCATAGTCCATGAGGATTCCTGCCTGACCTCATTTGTTAGTTGGTCCATCACCAGAGCAAACAAGAAGGGGCTCAGAGCTGATCCTTGATGCACTCCCACCTCCACCTTGATGCTACCTGTCACTCCTACAGCACATCTCACCACTGTCCTGCTGTCCTCATACATGTCCTGTACCAGTCCAACATATTTGCCAGTCCAGATTTCCTGGTGTTAAACTGAATCTTACAACAATGCAGTGCCAATAAAAGAGTTAAAGAGATTTTTTATTTTTTACATTTGATGTTCTTTGTTAGCAAAGCTTCTAATGATCAATACTGTAATTGTGACCGTGAAAATACAGCTAAAGGGGTCATTTTAGGTTTTCCCCATTAATTATGTGGTATGGTCAAGAGGTCAAATGGAAATTACTGTCATTGTACAAAATATAATACGTTTCCTTTCGATTTATTTAAAACGCTTTAATTCCGTCACAATTTCATGAGGTTTGTCTGTTACAGAACAAAATTACCCATAATCAAAAATACGTAGCACATGTTTATTGTAAATATAATAACTGGAATAACTTATTAATTTTACTTTATGTTAGGTATGTGTAAGATGTGCCTTGAGTGCCCAAGAAGAAGCCAGTGGATATTTTACCAGAAATCTGATAATGTACAATTTAAACAATATTTATATTTGGGAGATTTTTTTAATTGTCATTTAGTTTAATTAAAAAAATTACCTTTTGTAGAGATATCCAGCTTTATGTCAGTATTTCATTTGGCATGTTTGTGTTTAGTTTTACTGAAAGTATGTGAGATGGTGTGTTTGGGGTAACTAAAGAAAACTTCAACTGCATCACACCTTTGAATGAAGTTCAGGGTCGATTGGGCAAGCCAGAAAATATGGAGGGGTTCAAACTTACTTTTTAGGGATTCTGAGAAAATGATAACTGTGCAGGAGGACAGAGCTATGTTTTTCTGCTCCACCAGTATACATAATGGGGAGCCATCTGCTCGAACATCCTGCAGGGCCCGGGTCAGGCCCGATTCCACTTGAAGGTAGAGCATTTCCACTGACAGGCCTCGCTCCTGCAAGCACTGTCTTAGCGATTTGGGGTAATCCCTTTGAGAGGAAGAGAAACATTTTGTTAAACTGCTGCGCCATAAAGAGGAACCAGTTCTGTGGGGAGCAGAGTTCTTATAATTAAATTGGTTTAATTGAGTTTAAAGTAGTGATGAAGACCTTTTCAGATGTGAAACATGAAACCTTACTGGCCGGGACAATTTGTTAAGAGTGATTGTAGTCATTGATCCCTTTTATTTATTTATTTACAGTATTTATTTTTCTTCACACTGTGACTGTAAGTTAATAATTTCTGTAGCTGAGATTTACTTGCACTGTTTTACTGAGAACAGTACTACTAGTCCTCTGCAGCAGGGGTCCCCAACATTTTTTGCACCACGTTTTTAATGCAAAACTTTTTCCACAGACCAGCGACGGTGAAGTGTGAGGGGAGGTCATACACATAAAACAATTAAGATAAGACAGAACTTTATTGATCCCGCAGGAAATGTTACATCATATATAAATTACATCTATAATTTGTTATAATTTTATGATTTATTTAATATTACAGTATACAACTCCTTAGCAATGTGATTAGCCACGATGCTTTCAGTGCACACATCTAATGATGTGGTGGCTTAAATAGTTTCTAACCTTTGTGTTCATGTTTCTTATTCTTTCAACAATCTCCAGTCTCGTCTTTTAATGCAGGTTGATCAGTCTCCGTGCGGTGCAGCAGTTCTGAAGGTTTCAGGGCTTCACTGGATAGCCGATCACCACATATCCTTCAGAGTGCGCTCAGAGCGAGTGAGTCACCTGATGGATGATGCAGCTTTCGTTTTGGCGGCAGTTGTTTAGCCTTCTGCTGTCTCATCATTAGACCTTTTTCCAAGGAAATCTCTAGCTACGTTTCTTTTTTTTACTCATTTATGCTAAATTTAGTTTTAGAGCTAACCAATGCATAAAAAAAAAACTGACCAAGTCCAACGCTAAAGTGGCACGGACAGAAGTGATGGATATTCAAAATGAAATATCATGCAGACTAACGCAAATAAAAATTTCAGAATAAAGCCAAGCTGAGTCGCACTGGTCAATAGAAAAGTGGCTTTTGTCCCTGTGTTGAACTTGTGACCTGTCTGGGGTCTACCCCACATCTTGCACAGTAACTGGCTGCTGGATGTGGGCACCAACGTCTCCCGCAACCCAGAAAGATTGAAGAGGGTATAAAGATAATGGATCGATATCCTAGCTCAGTCTTATAAATAGCACCTTCTCACAGTGGATCAACCAGTTTGCTGCTGACAGCCAAAACCAGCTGCTCGCATGATCAAGGAGGACCATCAGCCTAACGATGGATCATTGGCACTTTGATGGCTTCTTGCTATTCACAAAGGGCTGAGTGATACTAGCAATAACAGCATTGTGAAGCCTGGTTTATGGTTGACGCGCCGCATAGGGCGCGAGAGAGCGTGCGGCCAAAGTGACGCAATCGTATAGTCCCCGCCCCCGCGCTTTGGCACCGCGCGTCGGCTTGGCGCGTGTCGCGCACCTCCGAATTTTTGAAACTCTGCAAGCCAAGCGCGCGCGCCAAATTGATTGACAGGTCGGGTGTGGACCTCACCGACAGCCTTCATGCTCTTCACACCAGAGCCTGCAGCTGTCTGCGCCGCTGTGGTCGTGGAAACGGCGTCGCGACGCATGGAGGAATGTTTTTTATGTGATACAAATGTATTAAATTCCCCGAGCGAGCAGAAAGCCATTTGTTTTTGTTGTGTGATTTCAAACAGTTCTTCTACTGTAGATTTCTTCTTCTACACCTTTCTTGCAACATATGCACAGGTTTTAGAGGGTACTGTCACCTGCTGGTCCGTAAAAGAACAGCACTTTGCCATGCGCCGCCGTGCGACACTATAAACGCATGAAGCCGAACGGCTGAGTGCGCGCGCAGCCCGCGCGCTCCAGCTTGCGGACCAAAGCGCAACTATAACCGAGCCTTAAGAGGGGGACAGTTGAAGACGGAGGCCTCCACCTCTGTTTAATGGTGAACGGTTTCTTTTCACAAAGATGGCCTCCTTTACTCCATCGTTCCTCTCTATTAAAGGCTCCAGTATAGCTCTGCGTACGTCCATATGAGTGTCCGTACGTGCGTGCTGTACGCAGACAGTTCAGCCCCACACCCTAGCGTACATTCTCGCGTTTTCGCACCAAATTCTTGACGTCATTTAAGCAGCTGCAGCGCATTTACCTACGGGACAAATAGAGGTAGCTGATTGGCCATTTGCTGACACGCCTACTGCATTGATTGACAGGTCGGGTGGGGGGAAAAAAGCCGGGGGTTGGCAGCTGCAGCCGTGTTCTGTGTTTATATGTTAATAAAAAGTTCTAAAAAATAAAATAAAAACAGGGAGCGCTGGTCCTGCAGCCCACACATCAGACCAGCACACCAGGAAATCTCCAGAACCTCCTGCAGCCACGCTGGACCCGAGTTTAATTCGCTCGTGAGTGTCGTGACAAATTAGTTCATTTCTCATCATTTCAGTCATGGAGTCAACGGAGGAGGAAGCGATCACTTAACTTTTGGCAAAAAAACAAAAGAAAAGGCCAGATCAGGGATGAAGAAGGGGAATTTAATACATTTGTGTAACATACAAAACAGTCCGGCACCGGGCAGTTATTGTAAGACAGCGCGTTTGCGTACGCGGTCGTAAAATTTGAGCTTTGTGCGTACATGCCCTGCGGGGCTAAGCTTGTACCTCTGCGTAGTACGTGCGTACAGCTGCGTGCGGCCGTACGCAGAGCTATACGGGAGCCTTACCCCAAAAATACACCACACGCGTTCCAGCTCCGCCCCGCTCCGGTCCGACCTCCGCAGCAAATACGCACCCATTATAATCAATGAGATAAAGTACACTGGCTCCGCACGGCGGCGGTGAGCTGCGGCGAGCGGACGGCAGTCCGTCAAAATTAGAAAATTTTCTATTTCTGCCGGATGACGGAGCTGTGCCGGAGTCAACTTTTGAAGATTACGTCGCACCAACAGGAAAAGGAACGAGCACAACTTCCGTATTTACAAAATAAAATCACCACGGGCGGACTAATCCTAGCTCTATATGGATTTATTTGTACAAAAATGCTGTCAAACTATCATTTATGACTATTCTATGACTAAACTATTATATTTATGACTATGACTACACCTAATAACGCAATACAATAAATAAATAAATAAAAAAGTATTTTATTCTGAAATGTAAACATCACTTCCTGTTGCTCAAACCATGTCCTGTCGCTTGTTTACGAGAGAATATCAAGGCAGCCTTTACTGTTGTTCTCCTTCTTCCACCGAATGAATTGTTTTGTTCTGACTTCATTATTTATCACTTGATTTATCGCGCAATCTCGCAATTCCCGCGCATGCGTCTTGGAGCGGCGCATCCATGCGGACCTGAGCTGAGCGGAGGCAGTGGACTTTGGACTCGCTCAGCTGCGACCTGCGGAGCGGAGCGGACACGGACCGCGTGTAGTGTATTTTTGGGGTTAAGGATGTGAACATCTTCATCCCTGAAAGAGTGACCACTCGCCTGGAGATGAGTGCAGACCTCAGAGTCCTGTTCTGATTGTGTTGATCTTCTGTGCTGGGCCATCCTTTTGACCAGTGGCTGTTTAGTTTCCCCAATATAAGACTGATCACAGCCCTCCTGACACTGAACTAAAACAGCCACTGGCCAAAAGGATGGCCCAGCACAAAAGATCAACACCATCAGAACAGGAGGTCTACACTCATCTCCAGGCGAGCGGTCACTTGTTCAGGGATGAAGATGTTCACATCTTTGATAGAGAGGAGTGGTTTGAGAGAGGAG
The DNA here is from genome assembly GCA_038048925.1 of Garcialebias charrua. NCBI lineage: Eukaryota > Metazoa > Chordata > Actinopteri > Cyprinodontiformes > Rivulidae > Garcialebias > Garcialebias charrua. The sequence goes on from JBBPBX010028096.1 coordinate 11,044, forward strand.
TAAAGGAGGCCATCTTTGTGAAAAGAAACCGTCCATCATGAAACAGGTGGAGGCATCTGTGTTCAACTGTCCCCCTCTTACAATGCTGTTATTGCTAGGATCACTCTCAGCCCTCTGTGAATAGCAAACAACCATCAGGGTGCCAACAATCCATCGTTAGGCTGATGGCCCTCCTTGATCATGTGAGCAGCTGGTTTTGGCTGTCAAACTGGTTAATCCACTGTGAGAAGGCGCCGTTTATAAGACTGAGTTTATTGCAGCTCCTCAGACTGACAGTCTTTCGGATTGAAGACAAAAAAAAATTCTCTCCATTTTTTGAATCTGTCTTGAGGACCTGACTTAACTTTTTTAGATAATGGATGGATGTTTCTGTGGCCTGGTACCAAATGATTCAAAGCTCGGTACTGGACTCCGGCCTGGTGGGTGGGGACCCCTGCCTTACAGCGTTTTGAGATCAAAGTCTTAAAAGCTACTATTCCATGGCAACATGTGCAGAGTTACAGTGTGAAAAAATGGCAAAGTAAAGGAACACTTTGATTTAAAGTGAGTGTCAGTATGATGAAGGAGAATTACTGGCTTCTTCTCCATGTGAGTTTGACTCATTTAATCTGAGTTTATTGTCTCCACAGGAGGAGCTGTGGGTTCAGGGTCAGGGCTGAGAGGGGAAAGCAGTGTCCGTGTTTGTGTCTGAGCACTAGTACCAAGACCATTCAAGTTTTTAATCTACGATAAAATTACACACGTTTGCATTGAAGGAAGAAAAAAAAAAAAAATTAAAACTAAAGAAAGAAAGCAAAAGTTACACTTCTTGAAACAGGAAGTTTTTATGCTGTTAACGGGAAAATAAAAATAAATTTTTGTTGATTCTGATGTAGGAAGGTGGAGAAGTTTGGATCGCAGCCAAACTAAAATCTTGCACCCTGGTGTGTGTGGGTCTATCTTTATGTAACTATTCACAATTTAAACTTGTGCCAACTTGAAAGTTATGCAACAAAGACCAACAAAGGCATTTTCATACTTGCTCTTTAGACCTAAAATGTTATAAAAAATCTTCTGAAGGAGCGTCGAGTCAGAAAACAGCAACATTTCAACAAAAATGTGTTGCAGAAAATCTGTAAGCTGATTCAGATGTTACCGTTGCTTGCTACTTTTTAAAAACTGTCAGCACAGATACATCATAATATTCAAACAAGACTGAAGCTTTTGACTGTTCTTGAACATCATCAGGTTCATCATGATGTCACCTTGTTCATATGCAAAAAAAAAATTTATAAAAAAAGATTTCCTGAAAATAGACTGAAAATACTTAAATTGGTTGAGTTGAGTGTGTGTGGATTTGAGAACTGAAAAAAAAAAGCCTATTATTTTGTATTTTTATGTTGCTTTAAGATGTTTGTATTGAAGCATTTAAAGTAATTTCAGAATAAACTGTAATTGTGAAGCGATTCAGTTCAGGTTCTGTGTGTGTTTTAGATGAATAGTCTGAATCTAAAGTAAATGTTGGGACATTTTTGACAGAATGTAAGTGCAGAGCAACGATCTGGACGTGAACTGTGAAGAACATTTAACACATAAAAACATATTAAGAGAGTTTTGTTGCACAGTAATTAAACTGTTTATAACAGATAACACAACAGTTTCATTGTTCCACTCATGTAGAAACAGATTTGTTGTCGTTAGACCTGATAAAATATGAAATATGGTTTTAGTATACAGTACCGGTAAGCACATTACACAAACTTGTGTTTATTATGAAAAGTGTTGGAAGCATTTCACTCATTAGCTATGTTTACATGGACATAAGTAATCGGATCAAACGGCCGTTCGGGAAAAAAACGTGTCGCGTAAACACCCCGTTCAGGTTATTTTTTTGTTTATTCAGCATGTGTGCATGTAAACGCTTGATCTGTTCTTTTTTTTTTTCTGATCGTGAAACACTGACCTGGCTGCGCATGTGCGAGTATGTCATTTCCGCCTGACTAATGCTAATAATATTAGCATGTCGGGGAAGTAAAACATGTCGGTGAGCGACAACATTTCTACTAGAAAGAGCTCAAAATGATCTGTATCACCTGTATCCTGATGCATGCTCAATAATCCGCTTGTATTACCTATAGCTCCGTCAGGGAGTGCAGTAACGTCTCCACCATCATTAAAACCTGTCACGGGTTCATTTTGGGCGCTCAGGTTTGTTTATGTTCATTCTGGAAGTAAACCGTAAGTAGAACTTCTTCTTCTGTGGTATTTTTTAAGGAGGGTTTACCACTCTGCATGTCAGTACGGTACTTTTGTTCAGAACAAAGCCGGCTGCATGTAAACACTCGTCGTGAACGGATTGGGCCCATGTTAACGATACATTTGAATTATTTAATCTTAAAACATTTCAATCCGGTTAAAAAAAATTGTGCATGTAAACATAGCTATTTTCAACAACAGAAAAACAAACATTTTTTAGAAGATTTGATGAAACTGATTTGTAAAGGAAACCCAGGCCTTCGTCTCTCCAGCTCTACCTGTAGGACACTGACGTGTGCCCAGTCCAGAGATATGATCCTTCCAACAGGTTATGGGCCTGTCCTGGGGTCTCCCCACTAACCCGACTTTGGACCAAAGCAGACTGACAAATCATCAAACTGGTTTCAAGTAGTTAAAAGATATGAAAGTTGATTCATATTTTAAAAACTTTGGGGGATTTTTCTTTGTTCTTGACATTTTTGACTTAATTTTACTGAATCCATGAGTTCTTAAAGGCCTCATGGTCCGCGCGTGCACATTAGTTTACGCTATTTAAATATAAAGTAAAATTCTAGCATTGTGGGAAAGACCCACACTACATCTCGTTTGTATGAACAGATGTGGACATTGTCATCAGATCTGAAGAATCTGAAGTGAGCATGAAGCTGAAAGATAAATCTGATTTGTCATGAAGTGTAGCAGGAAATTAAATGTTATTTTAAGATGTTTTCAGTGTAAAATGCTCTCATGTTGTGTGAAAATATTTGATTTGTGATCATTTAATTTCTGTGAGGGATAATTAAACAAGAATTTGATCCTCATTTTACTAAGTATAACTGGCTTGTCAACCATTTGTAAAAAAAAAAAACAAAACAACAACAACGTAAACGCTGATTTGTGATACAACCATTTCTAGATTGTTGTGCGCTTCTTTTGCTCCAGTGTTTTATTGACATGTTGTGCCGTTTGTTTGTTGTACTGGATCTATTAGTGATGGGTCCAAAATCTCTGGGCTTCTCTTTGGAAACTGACTAAATTTAGCTTGAGTGGTTCTTCACAGTGCTCAGTGAAGAATCATCACAATGTCTAAGATTTGCTCCTGTGTTTATGCTTCTCACGTCTTTATAGCCAAGTGTTGTGATTTTTAGTACAAAGTCCATTAAAAATTTGTCAAGCTGTTCTTCATGTTGACTAGGAAGTCCTGTTGGATTTTTATGGAGTTGACAAGTTGAAGAGCTAAAAATACCAGAAAAATCCCAAAGCTCGTCCTGTCCACTGGATGGGTAAACAACATTTAGGTTGATTCATTCAGATCTTACAGTAAGGTTAAGAAAATTATCTGGCTTTAACACAGAAAATGAAGTTACAGGTAGTCCTCAACGGCCTCGACTTACGACGTTTCACAGTTACGAACGCCCTCCCATTGAAAAGCATTGTTTCGAGTTACACGGTTTATGCACCTTTACACCAGAAAATATGGTACCGAAACTCAGTGGAGGCGGAAAATTACAGGAGGGAGGGGGGAGAGTGTACCTTAGCGACCACGGGCGGAGGATTACAGCTGAAAATTACAGGAGACCTCATTACAGGCAGAGCGAGGCAGAGGAGGTTAGGAGGGGCTAACATGCTAACAGACCTTACTGTAAAACTCTGGACCGCGCGTGGAAAAGTACAGGAGACCTTTGTTTGGACCGGAGGTTAACGAGGCAGAGAGGCTACAGCTTAGCAACGAGCTAACATGCGGAGGAAGGCTTCACCAGCACCCAGTAGATTATTAAATTCCCCCCCTTCATTATGGCTCCACATGTATGGAGCTAACACGCTAACAGGCTTTACTGTAAACAGTCTGGACCGCACAAACTTCAGGCAGCCTCATATGTTGGAGGGACACCGAGCTAACACGCTAACAGGCTTTACTGTAAACAGTCTGGACCGCGCAAACTTCAGGCAGCCTCAGATGTTGGAGGGACACCGAGCTAACGAGCTAACGAGCTAACATGCTAACAGGCGGAGGAACGGCTTCACCAGCATTCCAGTAGGTTATTAACTCTTTTTTCCCTTCATTATGGTTCTGAATGTATGTTTTTTGATAATTATGTAGGGTAATGTGTTAGGATAGGCTAGGTGCTTGGTAAAATACAGTACTGTACGTATGAGGTACCGTTTGGACGTATTTTCCGACTTACGACGATTTTCGAGTTACGACGCAGCGTAGGAACGGATCTCCGTCGTAAGTCGAGGACTACCTGTATTAGCAACAAGCAGCATCACTACAGCTGGGTCTAAACTAAATGAGCTCATGCTTGATATAAAAACAGGAGCAAGAATCCCTGAACAGAACCTCTCAAAGCCACATGTAAAACCAATAAAAGGTCAAACAGAGCTGGCGGTAGTTTGAAGAACTCACAGGCACTTATTGGTGACAGAGAGGACCACGCAGTCGGCCGACTTCTTCCCCTCCTGAACCTGTTTGTAGAACTTCTGGTACAGAGCTTTACGTCTGTCTGCTGGAGTGAGCACCTCTGGCTTTACCGAAGGGTTGACTTCAGGAAGAAACGTCAGAGAAAATGATGAGAAACAGAGAAATAAAAGAAAAGTCAAGAAGAAAGAAATTAAAATGAAATGTTTTTGGAAACTTGACGTGTCAAAGATTTGTCATGAAGACAAGCTTTTTACATTGTGCTTTGTAAAAGAATGAATGCTTGGATTTAAAAAATAATAAATAAAAAAAACAGGCAATCGTTTTATTTATCATTAAATTGAAAAAAATTAATCTCACCATTTGATTGATGCTTGAATGCCTCAAACTTTACACCTGCAGAATAATTTTGAAGCTGTTCCAGTTCTTCATAACTGCAAGAGACAAAAAAAGAGAGCAGTCCAAGCTTTGTGTCTTCAGAAGTTTGTAATTTTAGATCCATGTGTCCAGACAACAGACCCCACCTGAGGCGTCTCATACTACGATTTACAAACGACGGCTTACAAAATGATTTTAGTTCTCGGTTTAGTTCTTTACGGCTTTGCAGAATTCACAGGTGAACTCCTGAATTTACCACAGGTGACCTAAAAGAAACCTGTTGCTTATCTCAGCAGAACAGCTGCCGTAAACCATGCAGACGCAAATAGAATTTTCAGAATAAATTCTAAAAAAAAAAAAAGTTAAGTCAGGTCCTCTGGATGTTCAAAAAACAAAAATGTAGAAACGTTTAGTCTTTCATCCAAAATACTTCTTCAGTCTGAGGAGCCCTTAACACGGACACGATGGGGGGAAATGTAGATTTTTTGCTCATGTTAATTAGAGAAAAGATCTGAGTTGACGCAGACGGATTCTGTGTTTACATGCATCCGCAGGAATCCCCCCCGCCCTCATGAATCTGCTGTAGTTACTATCCCGGGTCATTAGTTGGCGCTGTGAATTTTGCACCTTCACCCAATGCGCATGCGTGTTTCCTCAGTCTGCTGCTTTCTTCTGGGCTAAAAACAACAAGTTAACAAGTTAAAGCTGGAATTTGGATAAGAGTCGACAGATTTATAATAATAATAATAATGAATTCAATTAATAACGCTCTTTTCATTAGTGAAAATCTCAAAGCGCTACACACATTGAATGCTACACACATTCATACACCGGTAGCGGCAGACTACCATGCAAGGTGCTTTCCAGTCCTACCGGGAGCAACTCGGGGTTAAGTGTCTTGCCCAAGGACACAACGACACATGGTGTGGGGAACCGGGATTCGAACCGCCAACCTTCCGATCGGGGGACGACTGCCATTACCACTACGCCACGGCCGCCAACCGGGACCCGCTTCATCGAACAAGCTCCACACCGGTCGCTGAGTGGACCAGAACAGAGTCGACGGCGAGGCGGCCGTGGCGTAGTCCAATGCGGGCGCGATGGAGGGAGGCTCGGTGCTGGCTCCCAGAGCAGGTCGCAGTCACTCCGCTTGTTGCGCTTCCATTGCGGGCACGATGAAGCGAGGCTCGGTGCCGGCTTCCAGAGCAGGCCGAAGGCACGTAGCTTCTCCTGGAGCTCGCTGTTTATTCCCAAATGAGCGGTTTTTCCAACATCAATCAGGAATTCACGGCTGTACTTGCATTCTGAACACGTAGACATGACGGAGACGTGACGGCACATTGCGGCATGCAGGACAAAGACATTGCGGCATGCAGGACAAAGACAAAAACACCGTGTTCTCGGGAGAGAGAGAAGCCGCAGCGAGTGCTCGCGCCGCCATCTTGATGCTTTTGATGCTTGATGCTTACAGATACAAATAAATAAAATACATATAAAATGAAAGGAGGCAGAAGAAGAAGATCTTATCATATCTGCCCCTTCTTAACAAATCAATTTAAACAATCAAATTCAAGCAATAATCATAAATAATACAACAAAAACATTAAATTGTCACAATTATTCATTATAGTTAATAGATATTAACTAACTTATACTGTATATATCTCGTCAACAAAATATTCTTGATCTTTTTCTTAAATAAAAATAATGATTTCTCTTTTTTAATATCACAGTCCAAACAATTCCATTAACTTATTCCCTGTATTGAAGTAGACCTACCCCTCAAACTGGTTCGAAACTTCGGTTTTACAAAAATATCTATTCCCTTCAAATTATAACAACTGTTCCTTTTTACAAAATATGCTTGAATATGTGGTAGTAGTATGTTATTCTGAGCCTTGTACATAATTACAGTATTTTCTGGTGTATAGGTCGCACCTGTGTATAGATCGCATTGTCCAATTATCACCAATAGATTAGATAGGTTGCACCGGTGTATAGGTCGCATCTACGTTTAGCTCTGCTGCAAATGTCTGCCACAGGAGCGCACAACAAGGCTTTTAAGAAGATTAACACTTAAAACAATTATTTGTTTGATAAAAATTATAGCAAATATATGTCTGAGCTGAACTTTTCCTTAATAAATTAATGTAATTGTGAAATGAGCTGGATTTAAAAATTTGTTTCGCCGAAAGTGATAACAAGCCATATATAGGTCGCACCGGTGTATAGGTCGCAGGCCTTGAAAAAAACCCATAAAAAGGTGCGACCTATACACCGGAAAATAAGGTAATTGAATATTGTAATCCACCAAATCATAAAACTTAAGTAATTTCATTTGATAAAACAAAATACTTGAAGGATGATAATAATGTTTTCTTGAGACAAGTCTTACAGCTCTTTTTTGTCAAATAAAAATAGACCGGGTTACTGTTTTACAAGCAGTGCCCCAAACAGCAACACAGTAAATTAAATGTGGCACAATAATTGTATTGTACAGCAAAACTTTAATAACACGCAACATACGCATCGTTTAAATCACGTAACTTTAGTCCAGACAGCTTCATTTAGCTCAGATAACTTTATATATCTCCCACGCTAACATAAATATTGTTTATTATTGTTAAACTGTTATTTAGCACATTTAGTATGTTATAGTGCAGCGTGACGTGTGAAATATCCGCCTGCCTCGTTCAATAAACAGTGATATTAGAACTGGATCAGACCATGTCTCTTCCAACACAGATGCAGCGACATTCAGGTGTAGATTAATTAAATGAGACTCAAAATATATTCCATCAGTCGTAGTTCAGAATGCGGTGTGTGTCCGCCACCATTGTTGATGCCGTCTGTCCGCGCATGTGTGCGCCCATGTGGTTCAAGCAAAAGCTCAGCGGGAGATGTTTATGTTCTCAACATCAGCGAAGAACCTCCACTCTGGAAGGTGGATTCAGAAACCTTCGGATTCAAAGAGGGGGGCCAGTGGTGTCGTGTAAACGATCGGCAGAACCGCAGAGAGAAAGGAGCGGTTCAACTCAAAATATGTGCCGTGTAAACGGCTAAACAACGCCTTCTCATAGGGGCCGTTTACACGATTACACAAACATTATTAAGAACATTGATTTACCTGCTGTAAATCAGCTGCTTATCACGGACTTAAGTCCGACATCGTCGACTTTGTTCTGGTCCACTCAGCGACCGGTGTGGAGCTTGTTAGATGAAGCGGGTCCCACTTGGTGTCAAATCTGTCAACTCTTATCCAAATTCCAGCTTTAACTTGTTGTTAAGTTGTTGTTTTTAGCCCAGAGGAAAATCAGACTGAGGCAGCACGCATGCGCATTAGGTGAAGGTACAAAATTCACAGCGCCATCTAATGACCCGGCATGGTAACTACAGCAGATTAATGAGGGCGGGGAAGGGGTGGGGGGGGTGAGTGTGTTCCTGCAGATGCATGTAAACACAGAATTTGTCCATGTCAACGCAGATCTTTTCCTCTAATTAACACATGTAAAAACCTACGTTTTCCCCCATTGTGTCCGTGTAAACAGGGCCATAGTGGATCAACCAGTTTGCTGCTGACAACCAAAAAACTAGCTTCTCACATGATTAAGGAGGACCATCAGCCTTAAAGCTTCAGTATGTAGCTTTTTTTATGAACATATTTCTTCACTCTGTCACTACCTCCTGACAGACTGATGTTAGCCAGGTAATCTCTGAAAAAATTAAAAAAAAATATTGTCCCCTTGCTTCTCCAGGTGGTAAATAAGCATTTCTAAAAAGAAAAGGTGACCCGCCATTTTCCAGCCAATAAAAACAGAGTTTGTAACCAGCCAATAAAAACAGAGCTTGAATTTGAATCAGCCAATAAAAACAGAGCTTGAATTTGAAATTCAACAGACCACAAGGGGGCAGAGCCACATATGGCTCTGAGGGGGAGGGATCAGAATGCTTTGCCTGTTGAAAATATTTCTAAGTGCTGCAGTTCTACAGAAACTGCATACTGAACCTTTAAGGGCGAGGCAAAGCTCTGCGCTGGACCGAGCGCCGCGCCATGCGCCTGTGCTGCGCGTGGGGGGTTCACAGCAGAGCACAGCGTGAAGCAGCGTGTGGCTCCAACGTTTTCGCTCCAAATACTTGATGTCATTTGAGCAGAAGCAGGGCGGAGCGTTTAGCTACGGGGACAAATTGAGGTCGCTGATTGGTCATTTGCTGACAGCCTACTGATTTGATTGACAGGTCGGGTCTGAGAACAAGTTCATTCATTCCTCCTCATCGGAGGAGGAAGTGAATGGTGACCGCTTCAAGCGATCACTTGACTTTTGGCAAAAAAACAAAAGAAAAGTCCAGATCAGCGATGAAGAAGAGGAATTTAATTCATTTGTGTGTCACACAAAACAGTCCGCCACCAGGGCAGTTTATTTAGAGACACTGTGCGCGCGTGAGCGGTCGTAAAATTTGAGCTTGGCGCGTTCGCGCGAGCGTTCAAAGGCTTGTGCAAGCGCAGCTCGCCTCGCGCTCACGCGGAGCTATGCCTCGCCCTTAACAATGGATTGGTGCTATCTATTCAACTATAACTATTCAGCACACGCAAAAGAGAGCACATTACACCAGTCTTGGCCTCCCTTCACTGGCTACCGGTTCATCTTCGAATCCAATTCAAAATTCTCATGTATGTCTACAAATCGCTGAACAGTCTCGCCCCCGCCTATCTCTCGGATCTGATACACCCATATGTCCCTCCTCGTGCTTTGAGGTCAGAGGATCAGGTACTCTTAATAGTTCCAGAAACTCGCCTTAAGCGCAGGGGTGACAGAGCGTTCTCTGTAGCAGGCCCAAGACTCTGGAACGAGTTACCGCTGCTCATCAAACAGGCCCCCTCCCTCTCGGTTTTCAAATCCCGGTTAAAAACTCACTACTACTCCATCGCTTTCAATGCCAGCTGATGTGTACTGGATCGTTTGATTTATGATCTGCAATGTTTTTATGTTTTTCGTGTTGTACTTCATTGTATGTGTTGCCTGTTGCGTGTTTGTTTGTCCAGCACTTTGGTGGACTTGTTCCTGTTTAAAGTGCTTTATAAATAAAATGGTATGGTATGGTAAGGGGCTGAGTGATACTCGCAATAACAGCATTGTAATGCTACGTTCACACCGAACGCGTTTTGAACTGCATGAACGTCCGGTTTACATGCAAAGTCAATGGGGGACGCACCTCTAGGGGTCGTGCGTCGCGTCACGTCCGTTTTGAGCAGCGCGGAAGGGGCGGCAGAGCGTTTTCCGTGCATGCAGTTCCCGCGGCAGCCGCCGCCGCCGCTCGAGTTGAAGAATCGGAACTCTCACCACTCAACGCGTCTTGACAACCAATCAAGGAGAGTCAGATATGTGACGCGGTAACGAGGGGACGGATGTTGCGCCCGCAAATTCGTGTTCAAGTCCGAACGCCTCTGAATTGTTTCGTGAACCAAGACACGGCGCCTTGCACGTCGTCGGCGTGCTACTTTACTCAGTAAATACATTAAGCCAATTGTCTCCAGTTCATCCGCCATTTTGAGAACAGACAACAACAAAACAGACCGGAAAAAGAATCAAGACGCTCCTCCCACACCCCACTGCAACCGCCGCTGCTGCTTCTCGTTCCGGTCTGAACACCAGTGCGTCCAATGCGTCCACCTTGAGGCATTTCGCACTTTTTGGCCGCTCAAAACACGTTCTGTGTGAACGTAGCATAATGCCGGGTTCGCACCAAACGCTTTTCGCGCAGCCGAAGCAGCCACTTTACATTGAAAGTCTATGTGGCCGAGCATCTTGGCGCGGCGCGACGCGTCCGCACTCCGCAGCAGTTCAAGCAGCGCGGCAGTGAGCGGCAGCTGTTTGCCGCGCCCGTGTCTCCTCCGAGCAGCGACTATCGAAGCTCAATTTGACCTGCTTCTGCTGCTCGCCGCGTCGCAGCAACCAATCGGGAGAGCCTCTGCTATGTGATGACGCAACAACAACAGGACTTTTTTTGGAATCAAATCAAAAAGGCGTTCAATACAAGATCAACTGGACTTTATTTGTTGCAGAAAACGTTTCGACTCCTATCCAGGAGGCTTTTTCAATTCCATGAACAAACTGTGAGAAGTTTGGAGTTATAACAGAATCACGCACCATCATATGTAAATTGCAAGCTGAGGTAACACATACATGTAAATTGACAGATCACACCTTAACAGTAGGGGGTTCCCTTGAGGTCTCTGACAGAAGACACACAACTGTATGTAAATTGACAAAAAACACCTCCCAACCAACAAACAGAGGCTTTTCAAACTTACTTTTCAAACTTACCCAACGAGCCTCCGGTAAGAAACTTGGCATTTACAGTTGCCGCTGTCTGCTCGAGCGTACGATCACCCCAAACATTAAAAAAGTTTTAATCTTAACAAAGACTTCCGGAGCTGCAGTTCGGCTCGTAGGAAACCCACTCAAGTAGTAATGGGGCGGCCGTGGTGTAGTGGTAATGGCAGTCGACCCCTGATCGGAAGGTTGGAGGTTCGAATCCCGCATCCGCCCACCATGTGTCGTTGTGTCCCTGGGCAAGACACTTAACCCAGAGTTGCTCCCGGTAGGTCTGGATGGCGCCTTGCAAGGCAGGCTACCACTACGTATGAATGTCTGAATGAATGGGTGGATGGCTGGTATTGTAAAGCGCTTTGGGGCTCCTCACAGGGGGCTGGAAAGCACTATATAAATAAGCTCCATTTACCATTACCATTTAATGGGGCACACGAACAGCTGATCTTATCTGCCCGGTGCACAAAAACACAAAACAAACCCCACCAGAAAAAGGAGCCAGACGCTGCTCCAACTGCGCGTCATCAGACGCGTTCGATGTCAACAGAGATCTGTTGACAAGCAGCCAACCCAGCGCGTCAGGAGATTTTTTGAAGCGCGAAAAGCGTTAAGCTAGATTTATACTCGACGCGTCGGGCAGCGCACGAGGGGGCGCGTGCCAAAAGTGACGCAATATCGCAGTCCCCGCCCCTGCGCGTTGGCCCCGCGCGTGGTCTTGGCGCAGGTCGTGCACCTCCGAATTTTTGAAACTCCGCAAGCCTAGTGCGCGCGCGGTGGGCGCTACAGAATTGTTTGACATGTCGGGTGGGGACCTTCACGTCAGAGTCTGCAGCTCTCTGTGCCGCTGTGGTCATGGAGACTGTGTCGCGACGCATGGAGGAATGTTTTTATGTGATACAAATGTATTAAACTCACCTTATTCATCTCTGAGCTGGACTTTTCTTTTGTTGTTTTGCCAAAAGTCACGTGATCGCTTCCTCCTCGCTGACTCCATGCATTAAAACCGCAAGACACAATGATTTGCTCCTCTGGACAACAATTCAGCACGCGAGCGGAGCATTTTTGTTGTTGTGTGATTTCAAACAGTTATTCTTCTACGGTAGATTTCTTCTTCTACCCTTTCTTGCAACATATGCACAGGTTTTAGAAGGTACTGCCACCTGCTGGTCCGTAAAAGAACAGCACTTTGCCATGCGCCGCCGTGTGTCAACTATAAACACAGTGGCGACACTGTAAATGCATTTCGCCGCACGGCACAGTGCGTGCGCAGCGCGTGCGCTCCAGCCTGCGGACCAAAGCGCGACTATAACTCAGCCTTTAGGTGAGAACCCGGCATAAGAGGGGGGCAGCTGAACCCGGAGGCCTCCACCTTTTTTAAGGATGGACGGTTTCTTTTCACAAAGATGGCCTCCTTTACTCTCTCAAACCATCGTTCCTCTCTATCAAGGATGTGAACATCTTCATCCCTGAAAGAGTGACCGCTGGTTAGACTGATGGTCCTCCTTGATCATGTGAGCAGCTAGTTTTGGCTGTCAGCAGCAAACTGGTTGATCCACCATGAGAGGGTGCTATTTATAAGACTGAGCTGAATACAGCATCTCAGACTGAGGAAGTCTTTCGGATGAAAGACGAAATGTTTCTACATTCTTTTCTGTTTTTTGAACGTCCAGAAGACCTGACTTAACTTTTTTATATTTTCTACCTGAATTATTGCGCATGCATCAGGATATTCAGAATATTTTTTTTATTTTACTTATGCAGCCCATGACCAGATCATCCAACGCCCGGTACAGGCCCCGACCCAGTACTGTAGTTGGGGACCCCCTGAATAACTCACGTCTAAAAAAGCAGAATGACTTGTATGCGTTTTGACCTGGTTCAGTAAGAAATAAACCTAATGCGGGGCTCATCCATCTCTGGATGAACTGGTACCTTTCCAAAGGATCGCTCAGCTCCTCGGTTTTCTCCACTCTGCTTGGATACGGACTCGGTCTTCGAAACAAACGGAGCTGCTGAGCACTAAAACAACAACAACAACAAAAATCATAGTGGTATTATTCATAACTAGCATTGATTTTTGTTGATTCATACGGTAAAAATGTTTACAATTTGATGGGATACGCTTGATTGCTTCCCCTAGCCGGTTAGCTGCAAATGCTAACGCTGGTGAGACTCACCCTCCGTTGGAGCTGCCTGAAGGCCTCCGTCCGCCTGCGTTGGGCTTTCCCCAGGACGACATTTTTACACTGAATTGTTACTTCAACTTAGAAAACTAACGACTTTTATCACACCGAGTGAAGAAATTATCCTCTAACGGTCCCCACGCTATATCTATTTTACTTATGAAGCTAGGCTGCAGGAGGAAGAGAGCATCCGCTAAAGAGCCTGTTTGAAAATTCGCTCCCGCCCCCTGTCGGCAGAGGCCGGAACTGCCGGATGTTATGACCAAAGAGGGACGACCGGTAAAA
>JBBPBX010028096.1:24932-36813 GCA_038048925.1 Garcialebias charrua
ATACTCCAATAGTAGTTTGTCTAAAAACGACTTAACGTCCAGAAATATATAGACAGTTTATCTGAAAATGACTTAAGGTCCAGAAATATACAGACAGTTTATCTAAAAATAACTTAAGGTCCAGAAATATACAGACAGTTTATCTAAAAATATTTGTAACTTAATGTCCAGAAATATACAGATACTGTAGTTTGTCTAAAAATAACATAAAGTCCAGAAATATATGGAGAGTTTATCTAACGACTTAACGTCCAGAAATATACAGACAGTTTATCTAAAATTAACTTATTGTCCAGAAATATACCGGTACAGTGATTCCCTGTGAATCACTGGTGCAGCTGTTAAAGGGTTTTGAATCACTGTTGACAGAGTCCCAGACTCGCTGTCTTTGTTTATTTATTTCCAACATTATTGAGCATGTGCGTGCAGTCAATAATAATAATAATAATCATTTTATTTAAAAGCGCCTTTCAGGACACCAAGGACACTTAACAAACCAATACAGTGTAATACAGATCAAACATTATCAGCGACAAATTGAAATATAAAATAATTAAAAGGATATAAAATTCAAGATAATAAAAATACATTTAGTAAAGTTAATGATAAGCTAGTAAAGATATGTGTTTTCAGGGCTGTCTTGAACAGAGAAAGGGAGGTGGTGTTTCGAAGGTCTGGCGGTAGAGCGTTCCAGAGGTGAGGGGCAGAGCAGGTGAAGGCCCTGCTCCCCATGGTGGAGAGGCGGGCAGAGGGTACATGGAGATGTAGTGAAGAGGAGGATCTGAGAGAGCGTGATGGGATGGAGATTTGTAGGAGGTCAGATAGATAAGGAGGGGCAAGGTTGTGGATAGCTTTGAACGTGAGAAGTAGAATTTTGAAGATGATGCGTGATTTAACCGGGAGCCAGTGGAGCTGCTGCAGGACAGGAGTGATGTGGTTATAGTAGGAGGTTTGAGTGATGACACGGGCAGCTGAGTTCTGGACCATCTGTAACTTGTGGAGAGATTTGTTGGGGAGGCCGTAGAGAAGGGAGTTGCAGTAATCGATACGGGAAGTCACAAGACTGTGCACCAGGATGGCTGTGGAGCGGGGTGTGAGAGAAGGACGGAGACGGTTAATATTACGGAGGTGGAAATAGGCAGACCGAGTAACATTGTTGATGTGTGAAGTGAAGGAGAGAGTGGTGTCGAGGATGACAGAGGCTCTTGACCTGAGGGGAGGGGGATAGCAGAAAGTTGTTTTTTTTAATTGAATGATTTTTTCATTTTACATTTGTTAAAAGAAAAAACCTTCTTACATGTAATATTTAAAAGCAAGAAAAAACATAAAATGAAAGGTGGCAGGAAGAAGAAGAAATCTTTTGTTAAGGGGGACGAGAAGATGTTCTGATTTTGAAATAGAGTGTTTGGTACCAACGAGAATGATTTCTGTTTTGTTGCTGTTTAGTTGAAGGAAATTGTTAGAAAACCAGTGATTTAGCTCAATGAGACAGTCGGTGAGGATGGAGTCAAAAAACTATATGCCTTCTGATGGGCTACACATCGGCCCTAAAACACAACTCACAATATACAGATGCTGCATAAAATTAGAATATCATGAAAATGATGATTTATTTCAGTAACTCCATCACAGACAGACTGATTTATTTCAAATGTCAACTAATGAAAACCCTTTTTACATTTTATACGTTTGTTGGATGTAACTGGGACCCTTTCATGCCACCACATACCACATGTGGTGTGAATGACAAATAAAGTACCTTGAATCCTTGAAAAGGAGCCCCAACTAAGTAAGCATGTTCATACATTTCAGTTGTCCAACCTTAAAAATATATATTTTTATTAGTCTTAAGTAATCCAAAAAAGCTAAGTCTGGTCCTCTGGACATTCAAAAAAACAAAACAAAACAAAGCAAAAAATAAATAAAAATAAATTGTAGAAACGTTTCGTCTTTCGTCTGAAAGACTTCCTCAGTCTGAGGTGCTGTGTTCAGCTCAGTCTTATAAATAGCACCCTCTCCACTCATCTCCAGGCCAGCGGTCACTCTTTCAGGGATGAAGATGTTCACATCCTTGATAAAGAGGAACGATGGTTTGAGAGAGGAGTAAAGGAGGCCATCTTTGTGAAAAGAAACCGTCCATCATTAAACAGGGTGGAGGCCTCCGGGTTCAACTGTCCCCCTCTTACAATGCTGTTATTGCTAGTATCACTCAGCCCTCTGTGAATAGCAAACAACCATCAGGGTGCTAACGATCCATCGTTAGGCTGATGGTCCTCCTTGATCATGTGAGCAGCTGGTTTGGCTGTCATCAGCCAACTGGTTGTGTAACACTGTGAGAGGGTGCTATAAGACAGCACCTCAGACTGAGGAAGTCTTTCGGGCGAAAGACGAAACGTTTCTTAAAAATTTTTTATGTTTTGTTTTTTTGAATGTCCAGAGGACCAGACTTAGCTTTTTTGGATTTTTCTACCTGGATTATTGAGCATGCATCAAGTACTACGGTATATATTCTAATTTTCTGAGATACTGAATTTGGGGTTTTCATATTAAATAACATTAAAAGAATAAATTGATTGATTGATTGATTGATGTTTATTCATTCATTTTAAAAGAACAATACAAGACAGTTTCATCAGATACAAGAATACAAGTAGGATAAAATGAAGGGAGCAGAAAGAAGATGAAATCTTATTATATCTGCCCCTTATTTCACAGTTTGTTCAACCAATGATAACCTTCAAGCAACATCACAGAATGAATAATTCTACTTAATAAACATCAGCCTGTGTGTGTATGAATGAATATGATGTACTGTACAAGTTTCACTTTTTGAATGGAATTCCTGAAATAAAACAATTTTTTTCATGAAATTCTAATTTTATGACGAGTCTTTAGGTTCATTCATTCATGTGTCAGGACTCCTTAAATGTGTACTTTTTGCTGATGATACCACTTTTTTCTGTTTAGGTGAAGATATAGAACAAATGTTGAAATTGATAAAGACGGAATTTGTCAAGATACAAACTTGGTTTAAAATAAATAAATTATCATTAAATCTAGAAAAAACTAATTACATGATATTCGGTAATAAAAAGAAAACTGTTGATGTTCCACTCAAAATTGAGGATGTTGAGATTTGTAGAGTGAGTGAGGTGAAGTTTTTGGGTGTTATCATTGATGACAAACTGACATGGAAACAACACATAAATTCTGTAAGAATAAAAATAGCTAAATCGATTGCAGTACTGTACAAAGTCAGAGACCTATTGAATGATAAAGCTCTGTATTTGTTGTATAACACAATCATTGTTCCACACTTAATCTATTGTATTGATGTTTGGGGGAATGTGTGTAAAACAATCACAAAGCCTATTTTTGTATTACAGAAAAGAGCTGTAAGAATTATCACTAGAAAACATTACCGTCATCCATCAAGTACATTATTTTATCAACTAAAGTTATTGAAGTTCCATGATTTGGTAGACTATAATATTTTATCAGTTATGTATAGGGCTCAAAATAATGCATTACCTTTAAATATCCAAATGCATTTTGTTAAAAGACAAAGTTGTTATAATCTTAAGGGGACAGAGATGTTTGTAAAACCACAATTCAGAACTAGTTTGAAGGGACGTTCTACCTCAATCCAGGGAATTAGATTATGGAATGGCTTGGAGAATGTAGTTAAAAATGCCAAGTCAATGTTTACATTTAAGAAAATGATCAAAACAAATGTGTTAAAAAAATATATGTGAAATAGCGTAATGTGTATTGTATTAGTTAGAAAATTAGAAAAGAGTTAGTCATTTTGTACTGTTGGTTGAAGATTATTATTGTTTAATCTGATTGTTGGAAAAAAGTTGGTTGAAGATTATTATTGTTTACATGGTTGATTATTGTTTAATCTGATTGTTGGAAGTAAGGGGCAGATATAATAAGATTTATTCTTCTTTCTGCTACCTTTCATTTTTTTATATTTTGTACAATATCATTTATGAGATTGTCTTGTATTGTTTCTTTTGTAAAAAAATGAACAAATTTAGTAAACATAAACATTCAACCTTTATTTAGTCAGGTAAATCTTACAGGTTATTACATAATGTCCAAAAATATACAGATAGTTTGTATAAAAACTCTTTAACCTTTAGAAATACACAGATTCGTTATCTTAAAACAACTTTTACTCATACTTTCCTCATGTCGTCGTCACACTGAGCTCCATGTAACCTTCGGCGTTCTGTCCACGCGCATGTGATGGGTCGCGCGGATAAACTCTCGCTCCCGTGGGAAGCGTGAGCGCGCCGCGGCAGCAGGGCCAGACGCCATCTTGTTTTGAAACTCAAGTTGATGTGAAGGAGCAGCAACTCTTCTATTTCAGTAGATTAGTTGGGTGTGAGAGTTAAAAAGGAATGAAGAACTGAGAAATCTTACTGGCGAGATGGTGAGAATATAAATATTTTCTAAAATAAAAACATTTTTGCGATTTAAACACAGGGACAGCCACTGGCGCTAAGGAGGAGTCTAATTGCTGAGAAACAGCTGTCTTCACTCATCTGAAATGTAACTTATGTCCGTTAACAATGCTTTTCATGCGTTGTAGGCGGTTTTACAGAAACGTGTTTACAAACTACATGCTTAAAAATCACACTCTGCATGTTTGAATTAAGGGTTTAAGGGTTACGGTTACGGTTTGTTCCAATGTTAGCAATCCTTAAAGTAGTCGGAGCCCATGGAAGCGAGCTAACAATGTTATATATACAGTATTAGCATGCCCTGATTGGAAACAAATAAAATTTCACACAGTCTTTTAACTTACTCTGAAGTAGCTAACAGAAATATTTGACACTGGCAGTGTAGTTAAGTCGTTACAAAGTGAAACTTTAGATCGTTGTCGTCTCGTGCTTGAAGCTTGGATCACACCGCTAACGAAGATGCTAACTTATTAGCATTAGCATGTAGCATTAAGTTTAAAATATTTCACAAACTGATTACGGCTCGGTTGTGCTTGTCAGTTAGATACAAATCTAAATCATAAGCCTTCGCTCCTTTTGTTAGACACGATGTGAAGCTTTTTTAACAGAATAATCCCATGATTGAATTTGTTAGCTAGGTTTCTCATCGTCATGGTGTGTTGTCTGGTTGGACGGGCTGCTCGGCCGCAGCTATGCTAACATTCAGCCTAAAGGCTAGTTTAAATGCTTTAAATGCTAACATTCAGCCTTCTCTTAAAGCTGGTTTAAATGCTAACATTCAGCCTAAAGGCTAGTTTAAATGCTAACATTCAGCCTTCTCTATAAAGGTTGGTTTTGTGGAAGTCGTGTTTAAAGTTAATATTGCCTTTCTATCTTACTCAAAAGCGCTTTATACTACAATATCCCCTTATTTACCCATTCACACAGCACTCTACTACGGTACATCTCTACAAACTACTGTAATCTGAATCTGTAGAGACTAATCGGTGCTTTAGATCACATTCATACACCGATGGGACACACATCAGAGACTATGAGGGGTTCAGGGTCTTGCCCAGGGACACTTCAGAGTGCGACTGCTGATGGAATCGAACCCCCAACTCTCCCATTGTAGGATGACTGCTCTAGCCACTCATCCACAGCTAACATCCATCAGCCTAACATGCATGTTTTTGGTCTGTGGCAGGGTTGCCAGATCTCCAGACCGAAAGAAGCGATCAGCTCCTTCAAAACAAGCACAAACAAGCGGCTCGCTCTTTCAAAAAAAGCCCAAAAAAAGCCCAGCTGGCAACCCATCCCATTGTGTAAAAAAAGGCAGTTTTAAACAGTATAAACATATTTATTATGGCATTACATATATCTAGCAAAATTATACATAAAAGAACGTATTCAGTCTAAAAAATAAAAATACATTTTGCATTTTTCTCCCATCTGTGGTCGGATCCAGTCTTGAAGAGCACGCTCTTTCTCCCAATCTTTATTATATTTTTTTCCATATTTACCCCACTTAGAGCTCACATTAGCGTTGTCTTGTCTAGACAAAGAATAAAGAACAGAGACAAAGAATAAAGAACAATGTTGCATTCGCGTGTAGTCGGATGTCCCGTGAAGAAACACGGTTTTTAATTTTAAACTCACTTTGAAAGTAATTTTCATTAATTTATCATTTTGTTTGCTAAAAACGAACATAGTTGAATGATACAAGATATATATGTGGTGTCACTATATGCAAAGTTCAAAAATGATGTCACAATACTGTAATGTATACAGCAGTGTTCGTGCATGTGTGTTTGGGCAGCACGGTGGCACAACTGGTAGAGCTGCTGCCTCTCAGCGAGAAGGTTGCCGGTTCAAATCCCGGTCCGGGGCCTTTCTGGGTGGAGTTTGCATGTTCTCCCCGTGCATGCGTGGGTTTCCTCCGGGTACTCCGGTTTCCTCCCACAGACCAAAAAACATGCTTGTTAGGCTGATTGGTGACTCTAAATTGACCCTAGGTGTGAGTGTGAGAGTGGATGGTTGTTTGGTGTGAGTGAGACAGGTCCCTCTTGTAAATGAGTCCCCGTGACTCAACGAGGCTAGCCTGTATAAATAAAGGTTGAATGAATGAATGAATGAATGTATATTACAGAGTGTCAGTGAACGCACCGCGAGAGAGAGAGCGTGACGTAGGCACGCGGGTTCAGTGTGTGTGTGAAGATAGAAAGTGCAGAGAACGGAGTAATGCAGGATCGTGCCGTCTGATAAGTGTATTGTGCAGTTTAAACAATAAAGCTACATCAGCACCAAACCAGCATATTTATTAAGCGTGCAGAGAAACATCAAAAATACCTTTAAAATAACTTCAGGAGTACATTTCACAAAACAAGCCCAAATAAGCGACGCAACACCCATGGTAAGCACAAAAAACCGCCACAAGCGGCTCACCGAATTTAAAAGCGACTCCAGGAAAAAACAAGCCCAATGCCGCTTGAAATAAGCGGACTTGGCAACTATGGTCTGTGGGAGGAAACTGGAGTACCTGGAGAAAACCCACGCAGCATGGAGAGAACATGCAAATTCTGCCTAGAAAGATCCCTGGCTGGGATTTGTAGTGGTGACCTTCTCGCTGAGAGGCAGCAGTTCTACCAAATAAGCCACCGTGCTGCCCTATGTTAACTTATGAGACCTTTAAACCAGTGGTTCCCAACCCTGGTCCTCGAGGAACACTATCCTGCATGTTTTGTCTCCCTACTTTGACACACCTGATTTGAATGAATGGGTGCCAGACTGGCTTCTACAGAGTTTGATGAAGTAATTACATCACTGAATCAGGTGTGTCAAAGCAGGGAAATGGCTAAAACGTGCAGGATGGTAGGGATGCACGATATTGGATTTTTGGCTGATATGCCGATATGTTAAAACTTACCGTATTTGGCCAATAACCGATGCCGATATTTTATATACGTTCCTTTGTCAGAACATAGCCCTCTTATTTACGGTAGGCTTATTTGTTACAAAAAGTTGTGTGACAGCTGTAAGAGCTGGTGACATATATTCAGTAACAGCCATATGATATGCATAGCATTTTAACTTCTATTAAAGGAAAAGTGTTAAATGTTATTAGCATTAGTCACCTGCGATGCTGTCTCACTTGGGGAGGTTAGGTTCCTAGCTGCAGTGTGGGATCCTCTACACTCTTGTGCATGAAGGACAGCCTTTTTAAGTTCAAAGTTTTTGTCTATCCATTCATTGTGACTTAAGACTAATCATGCTAATGGGACTAACACTTGACATCCAAATGTCTGTGGTAAAACTCACCCAACAAGTTGTGCTATCGGCTATTAGCCTGATGCATGCTCAATATTCCAGGTAGAAAAATCTATCTGGACATTCAAAAAACAGAACAAAACACACACACACACACACACACAAAAAGTAGAAATGTTTCGTCTTTCATTAGAAAGACTTCTTCAGTCTGAGGTGCTGTATTCAGCTCAGTCTTATAAATACCACTTTCTCATATGTGACACACATCATCACGTTGCGCTGCCGCTGCAACGTCATCATGTTGCGCTGCCGCTGCAGGCAAAAACAGTGCCTTTTATATCAGCGAGTTATTTTAATGGAATGTCAGATTATTGAAATTTAAAGCTAATATCGGCCGATACCATGCTGATAATATTGTGCATCCCTAGTTAAGTCAGGAAAATATCGCTGGGGACGATGTAGCGAGGCTCAACGTACAGTACAGTAGTCCATAAAGCTTTGGAATCTGACATCCTCCCCAACAAAAAATAAAATTCACACACCGCCGACATCTTGAATTTTCCTCTCCGCAATGAGATCAGGTAGGCGCACGTGACGTCATTGCGTTGTGCTGCCGCTCCAACGTCATCATGTTGTGCATGCAGGTAAAAACAGCGCCATTTATATTGGCGAGTTATTTTAATGGAATGTACGATATTGAACTTTTAACGCTAATATCGGCTGATACCATGCACCGGCAGTTCATTTATACTCTGTGCAAGCGCAGCTCTCTGGAGTGCAGGCTCCAACAGCTGCAGCCGGGCGGAGCAGGACACATTGAGGTTGCTGATTGGTCATTTGCTGACACGCGAGGCAGTTTATCAACGCGCGCGCGTAGGCGTAGTAAAATTTGACCTTGGCGCGTTCACGCCCGTGATCAAAGGCTTTTGCCGCGGCGCTCCCACGGCGCCGAGCCGCGTGAGGCAAAAGAAACAGGTATATTGGGGCCTTCACTGTCACTCTGCAGTCAAATCAGCCTCAAGTCATCACTGCTGGCCAAACCACAGTTGTGGAAGGGTGCTTAGCTGTAGGAATGTGGCAAGATGAAAAACAAGTCCTCCTTGAACACCCGATAATATTGTGCATCCCTACAGGATTGTGTTCCTCAAGGACCAGGGTTGGAAACCACTTTTTTAAATAAAACAATAGAGCTGTTGTGTAAAGGCCCCAGTAGACCTCCGCGTACAAGCAATACGCCTCTGTACGATGTACGTACACTGTGGCAAAAGCGTAGCCCCTCAGGGCACGAGCGCGCAAAGTACTTTTTTTACGTGCGCGGTGTCTGACCATAAATTGCCCCGGCGCCGGACTGTTTTGTATGTTACACAAATGAATTAAATTCCCCTTCTTTATCGCTGATCAGGACTTTTGTTTTGTTTTTTTGCCAAAAGTCAAGTAATCGCTTCATCCTCCGTTCACTCCATGACAAATGAATGAATTCATGTCCTACCTGGCAGCGCGAGGTTTTAAATATTTCCTGATGGGAATGTTTTTATTAACATATAAAGTGATAAAAGACCGCCACGGCAGCAGCAGAGAGACCACTGCTCGTCTGGAGCAGAGCCAGCTGGTTGTCCTGCTCGAGCTGTCAATCATTTCAGTAAGCGTGTCAGCAAGTGACCAATCAGTGACCTCAGTTTGTCCCCTCTGCGCGCGGCTGCTCACATTACAACAAGGATTTGGAGCGAAAACGCGAGCATTTAACGTGAGAAAGAAAGCAGAGCTCTGCCAGTGAACATGTGCGCACAGAATGCGCCCGTAGTGTGGCGTATAGGGAGGACGCTCAGCTTTGCTGGAGCCTTAAGACTTAACCTTATATTCATCAATGTCTAAAGAGATACACAGGTAGTCCCCGACTTACGAGCGCTCTTACATACGAGGTTCCGGACTTACGAGCTGGCAAACGAGCAGTAAATTTGTAAAGAACATGCAAAAAATGCAGCACTTTTATGTGTTTTTAGATGAAAGTGTGTTAGCTAACCGTTTGGAAACAAGTTTCTGAGCATGTTTATGAACTAGTATGAACATTTGTGATGAAAAACGAGTGTTCGTAGTAGCGCTAGCATAAATTTTCCGACTTACGACCGAAAATCCGGACTTACGAGAACACGTGTTTCGTGTTCCGACGTACGAGATTTTCGTCTTACGAGATACTCGTAGTAACGGAACTCGCTCGTAAGTCGGGGACCACCTGTATTTATTTCTGAGCCATTTGTGGGAAGAAGTTGCACTTGCCCTGTAAATGCCACTTTGGGTGTGCGGTCCTGAAAGTTTGTTCCAAGTTTGTGTTGTCTGTGATTAGTAAATATTGGCTAACCAAAAATTTAGTTGAACCACGAAGAAACAATGTCTTTGTCTTATTTTTTTTTTTTACATTTTGTTCTTTTATTTCAGATACTCCACTTGATTTTAATCTGAAGGACTCTACCAGCACTGGGACCCAGAGATCGAAGCACACATTTGGAAACAATAATTGTAACACCGGGGGGTGGGGGGGGGGGAGGCAGAAGTAGCTTATCACCGAAGTGACTAAAGGGGAATAATGGTGATTTTGCGCCGTGCTCGGCCGCCTGCTTCCGCCCCAACTAGCAATGAATCTTGATTCGCTCTCGCTGGCTTTGTCTCAAATCAGCTATCTGGTGGACAATTTAACAAAGAAAAACTACCGAGCCAGCCAGCAAGAAATACAACATGTAAGTAGCAGCAACATCAAACACACTTTTTCATTTTTTTAAACAAACCTGTGGCCTGGAACAAAGCATGCTCTACGTAAAATTTCAAATGTATATTCTTGTTTTCACTTGGTATTTATCCAAAAAAGTTAAAGGCAAAAGCAACTGGACTTCTGTTGTGTAGCTGAAGACGTTCCCCTTCTCATCCAAGGAGCTTTCTCAATTCAAAGAACAGAGTGTGGTGTTTAAGTTTTAGGCCCCGTTTACACGGACACAGCCACTAGAAATGTAGTGTTTTTCATATGTTAATTCGGGGGGGACAATCCTCATTTACATGGACCGCATTCGGTGTTTACATGGAACTGCAGAAATTCCCAAAGTCTGCTGTAGTTGCCATGCCAGGTAGTTGGCTCTCTGAATTTTGTACCTCCACCTTGCCTGTGCAGGCACTTGAACTCTGTGTGTAGAATGTCTTTATTTGGAGAGTGGAAATCATGGCTAGCAGAAAAAACTTCAATAGTTTTTCAATGGTCTTTCAATGGTCTTTCAATAGTCTTTCAATAGTCTTTCAATGATCTTTCAATAGTTTTTCAATAGTCTTTCAATAGTCTTTCAATAGTCTTTCAATAATCTTTCAATAAGGTCATGGGTGGTGCGTATCTTCTGGCTGACTCTCCACAGTGGAATCTATAATGGGTGTTCAGTTCAATATACTACTAGAACATACGTCATTGGTCCAGCATTCACAAAGCTCTTCTTGAAGGCAGGTCTAATGTTACCTGTCCACTTTGCAGTGATTCAACGGACCAACTCCTCTCTCGACATCAGTTACTTTGAAACTAAAAAACAAATCAAACAGCCGGAGCGTGAATGCAACTTGTAACGCAACGCATTATAGAAATGTAGTGTAGTAGAAAGTATGGATACTTAATGTAAAATGTAGTGGAGTAAAAGTAGAAAGTACCCACGTTTAACAAGTAAAGTACAGAAACATGAAAAATGTACTTAAGTACAGTAACAAAGTGCTTGTACAGTACTTAGTTACATCCCACCACTTTTCTTTTGTTTATTGTTCAGTGTATTTGTATCATTGCCGTTCATCATTCTTTAGTTTGTAGCAGGTCGCTTTCGTAAATGAGCCCTCGAGGCTCAATGAGATTTACCTGACTAAGTAAAGGTTGAATGAAGCACCACTGGCCCTTACCACCTACAAATGAAGAAGGGTTTAAAGATATTGGAAAATGGCTTTTAGTGTAAAATTCTATTAATGTTTCCCTGTTTGACCACAAAAAAGCTTGTGAGATTAATTTTTTTACGCATTTCAATATGAATAAATCTAACCTCAACACAATGAGAAAATTTGTAACCATGAAGTATTTTGCTGTCGGTTTTATTTAGAATTACATCTAAACATAAACATGTGCATTTTAATTTTATGTATAGTTAACCTCA
>JBBPBX010028097.1:0-36813 GCA_038048925.1 Garcialebias charrua
TGGACGTCAGTCAAAGAATCCATCTGTCTGGGTTCAGCAAGGTAGGATGTTTGATGGATGTATGGATGTTTGATGGATGGATGTGTGGATGTTTGATGGATGGATGGATGGATAAAGCGTGGACCTCAGTCAAAGAATCCATCTGTCTGGGTTCAGCAAGGTAGGATGTTTGATGGATGGATGGATGTTTGTTTGATGGATGGATGGATGGATGTTTGATGGATGGATGGATGGATGGATGTTTGATGGATGGATGTTTGATGGATGGATGTTTGATGGATAAAGCGTGGACCTCAGTCAGTAAAGAATCCATCTGTCTGGGTTCAGGAAGGCAGGATGTTTGATGGATAGATAGATGGATGTTTGATGGATGGATGGATGGATGTTTGATGGATGGATGTTTGATGGATGGATGGATGGATGTTTGATGGATGGATGTGTGGATGTTTGATGGATGATGGATGGATGCATGGACATCAGTCAAATAATCCATCTGTCTGGGTTCAGCAAGGCAGGATGTTTGATGGATGGATGGATGTTTGATGGATGGATGTGTGGATGTTTGATGGATGGATGGATGGATGCATGGATGGATGGATAAAGCGTGGACCTCAGTCAAAGAATCCATCTGTCTGGGTTCAGCAAGGCAGGATGTTTGATGGATGGATGGATGTTTGTTTGATGGATGGATGGATGTTTGATGGATGGATGGATGGATGGATGTTTGATGGATGGATGTTTGATGGATGGATGTTTGATGGATGGATGGATGGATAAAGCGTGGACCTCAGTCAGTAAAGAATCCATCTGGGTTCAGGAAGGCAGGATGTTTGATGGATAGATGGATAGATGGATGTTTTATGGATGGATGATGGATGGATGTTTGACGGATGGATGGATGGATGTTTGATGGATGTTTGATGGATGGATAAAGCGTGGACCTTAGTCAGTAAAGAATCTATATGTCTGGGTTCAGGAAAGCAGGATGTTTGAATGATGGATGGATGTTTGATGGATGGATGTTTGATGGATGGATGGATGGATGGATAAAGTGTGGACCTCAGTCAGTAAAGGGGAAGGACCCCACTCACCCAGCACACACACTCTTTGCCCCACTCCCCTCAGGACAGAGGTTAAGGAGCATCAAATGTAGAACCACTAGACAGAGGAACAGCTTCTACCCTGAGGCTGTTAGACTCATGAATAATTAAATAATAAGAATAATCACTGCAAAATATCACATCATGCTGATGCCGATCTGTTTTCTTGTTGCTGTGTGTTCATTTGTGACCATCTGTTCATACAGACTCATGTTCCTGCTGCGGTTTGTAATGATGTTTTTCTATTACATTAGTGATTAGTGTATTTCTAGTTGATGTTTTTTTTTTGTTATATCCTAGATGTCATTACTGTTTTTCTCTTACATTTTGTTGTTGGATGTAACTGGGACCATGTGTACATAATCTAGTTTCATCACATGTACCACATGCGGTGCAAATGACAAAGATTATCTGACTCACCAAAAACCAAATGACCTCTTGGAGTAGCTGAAAACCTGTACATGTAAAAATATGAAAAAGTTAAAAAACAATTCTCAAGTTTATACAATACACTTATACAGTATTCTGTATTATTCAGTATTCAGTATTCCAACAACAGTATTCTGATACCTACATAAAACTGCAGTCAACGTGATGACGTAACGAGGCTGCAACGTGATGACGTAACGACGTAGTTCGTCCGTCTGCTCACTGCTCAGAGGTAAAAAAAAAAAAGAGCAGATTTTTTAGCACAAAAATGACGTTGGAAACATTAAAACCCCTCTACCCTATTAACGCATGTTAAATTACAGCGTTAGTCACGCTGTTATTGTGACGTGACACGTTCACGGTAGTGACGCTAACGCGACGTGCGTTTAATTTTGTCTTCGTCGCGTTAAGACTCTAAATAACCACTAAAAACATCCACAAGTGATGCATATATAGTATCGCTGATTTATATAAATGTCTATAAAAGTTTTCAACAGCGTTGAAAGGTTGTCACGCTTCTGAAGTGAAGTTACGTTACATGCTAACGCTAGCCGCAGCTAGTTTGAGCTGCGTCTTTCTTCGCGCACTCAAAACTCATGCACAGATACTTCCTAATTTATGTAAATGTTGATAAAGTTTTCTACAGTCTTCACAGTTTGTGACTCTGCGGTTAAAGTCACGTTACACGTAAACGCTACTGGATTAGGTTAACATTTCCTTGAGATGATGTCATCAAAAGCAACAATTTTTTTTTAATTCTTACCTGAATGAAGTCAATACACTCTGACACTCTGTCCACCTACTGCTGCAAAATCTTACTTAAATCGCTCTCCAAAAATAACCTCCGCTCACCTAACACATGCAATCAACACACGACGCCATAACTCTGCACGTGTAAGCTCAAGGGGCTTTAACTTTTAAAGGCTCGGTCACCTGAGGCCCCGCCCTGAGCCCACGCCCACTACAGGGTCTCCACATCACGAGAGGAGGGGCGTTGGAGTTTTGGCGCGGTGTGTGTCAGCGAGCGACACACACGGTTTCAATAAGTGCATCCGACACACAAAATGACACACACCACACACAGAATCTCGAGGAGGTGCTTCGCCCGACAATTTTATAAATGTAAATAACTTTTTATTAAAACAATTTTAAGTGTTGAAGCACAGTCCAACTCATCCAGGCAGCCATTTAGACACAAGTTACTCTGATATTGATGAGAAAAAACAATGTTTACATATTAATATATTTGGATACAATCTGTGTTTTATCCGGACATTGGCAAAGGCTGGCTAATACCAAATGTCCCGATAATGTCGGTACGTAGTCTGGCGCATAGTCGGGCTAAACCACATAGACCAACACACACACACACACACACACACACAAATCACACACACACACAGGTTTGTCAATGTGGTTTAGCCGGACTTTTTCGCCAAACCCGCCCGAAGGTGGTTTACGGGGACTACCTCTTCCCGAGGTCCTAGCGACCTGGGACCAAGCTCAGAGCACTCTAAAAAAATCTGAAAAAAATTTGGGTCACTTTAGCTTTCCGATAGGAGCTTCACAGCAAGTTTTACCACCCAGACTCCAGTGTGGTTTACAAGGACGTCAAAAAATGTGGTTTATGAGGACAAACAACATTACGGGGTCTTTAAAGGGACAATTACGTCTCATTTAAACTCTGCCTACTTAACATAAAATTAACATAAGACACACAAATGTGACAGGACACTGCATTAGGAGAACAGTTTTTTGAACTGCTTTTATTAAACAAATTAGGCACATACTTTATTTATATTCACTAACAAATCTTCACTAACAAATCTTCAAATGTTTAAAATAAAATAAAACTTAAATGTTTCAAATAAAATAAAATAAAAACTTAAATTCTGTTGACATATTTACATTATTATAAAACATATTAACATTATATACATATTTCTAAAACAAAATTTTACTTTTTCTGCAGGGTTAATCACAACCTAATGTAAAGTACAGGGGATCCCCGACTTACGAGCGACGAAAGAGTTCCTCAGTCTGAGATGACATATTTACATTTTATAAAACATTAACATTACAAACTTGTACATATTTCTAAAACAAAATTTTACTTTTTCTGCAGGGTTAATCACAACCCAATGTAAAGTACAGGTGATGTGGGTTAGGGTTAGGGTTAGGGTACCAGTTTGCAGGTCCTCCTTGATCATGAGAGCAGCTGGTTTTGGCTGTCATCAGCAAATTGGTTGATCCACTGTGAGAGGGTGCTATTTATAAGACTGAGCTGAATGCAACATCTCAGATTGAGGAAACCTTTCGGACAAATGACTTCCACAGTCTTGGATGCTGTACTCAGCTCAGTCTTATAAATAAATACTTCCTCAGTCTGAGGTACTGCATTCAGCTCAGTCTTATAAATAGCACCCTCTCACAGTGGATCAACGAGTTTGCTGAACAGCCAAAACCAGCTGCTCTCATGATCAAGGAGGACCTGCAAACTGGTTGATCCACTGTGAGAGGGTGCTATTTATAAGACTGAGCTGAATGCAGCACCTCAGACTGAAGACGTGTTTCGGACGAATGACTTCCTCAGTCTTACATGCTATGTTCAGCTCAGTCTTATAAAAGAAGACTTCCTCGACAAAGTTTTTTTTACAGTTTTTACATCAAAGTACAATTCAAACAAAAACACTTTCATCGATTCATCGCAAACCTGTTGCTTCCTCTCACATTCCTCCTTGGTGATCAGTTCACCTCGATATTCCAAAAGAAAGTCATATTTTGCAAAGGATTTATTTGCTAAGATTCCTCAACCTAGTTATATAAATAGGAAAAATTGTATTTTTTGTTAACACTAATAAAGCTCCACATACCTTTTAAGTTCACTGATAAATTTGATGACAAGGCCCTAAATAAAGACTTCCTCAGTCTGAGGTGCTGCATTCAGCTCAGTCTCATAAATAGCAAACTCCACTTGAGATTTCATGATAGAATGCAGACTGCTTTGCCTTATGTTTTAAATGTGTTTTCTCCAATATTCCTTGTGTCAGGAGAAAAGCAACATTTTGAAGTGCTGGGAAAAACAGGGAAACTTGTGTCTGACATATTAGGATCAGATATTGCTGCTTTTTCCAGAATCTGTCCAACTTTGGACTGGCTACATTGAAGGGGGACACAGGGACATCTGGACAAGTCTCAGTCCATCACAGGGACACATTTACAAGTCTCCAGTCCATCACAGGGACACATTTACAAGTCACCAGTCCATCACAGGGACACGTGGACAAGTCTCCAGTCCATCATAGGGACACCTGGACAGGTCTCCAGTCCATCACAGGAACACATTTACAAGTAATATAATAATAATAATAATAATAATAATAATAATAATAATAATAATAATAATAATAATAATAACTGACAAGTTATAATAATAACAAGTCTCCAGTCCATCACAGGGACACCTGGACAGGTCTCTTCTCTTAGAATTGAGAAAGCCTTTTGGATGAAGGGCGAAACGTCTTCTGCTACAAATAAAAGTCCAGTTGTTTTTTTATTGAACACATTTTTTTGATTGTAACAAAGACCTCGGTACATACCAGGCAACTAGGTTATTAGTCATTTCATTATAAAGCCAGGTTGCATAGGTACCAGGTACATACCAATTGAGTACAAGATAACATGTCATTTTATAGAATAGTCTGGTACAAAATATACATACTGGTTAAATAACCAGTATGCTACCAGTATCTGGGGTATGTACCTTTCTGTATTATGTATTAATATTGTATAAATCTGTGTTACACTTTTAAATACTTTATTTAAAAAAAAAGTTCCTCCATATTTTTTTCAACCTGTAGCTTGGATATCTTTGCCAGTTGTGTTGGGGGAGCTGGTAATCTGTAAAATTCCCTGTGAACACGGATGTCATGGCCCAAGAAGTCTGCAACCTGGTCAAGTTCATTGTTTTTTAAGTTCAAGACTTGTGAGAGCGTGGCTACATGTTTCCGTAGTTGTGTTGACCTGAGGAACTCTGGGTGCTATGCTCCACACTGGCTTGCATGAACACGCAGACTGTCCTGTCCTCTGTAGTGACTCATTGATTTAGGTCTTGCAAATAGAAATAAGTTTGTTTGTAAAACAACACATGTCTCTCTCTTACTTGCCAATAAAGTCAGTGCATCCACCACATTTGGTGCGAGTAAAACTGCAACCTTTCGGCCTCTTTTCACAATGATTTCAACCCGAGTGAAATGGCTGCAGAGCTTCTGTTCAACCGTTGACAAACCCATGGCAACATCATCATGGAGCTTGGTGGTGTCACGCTCCATAAAACTTCGTAGGTGCATCTTTGAAACCTCTCCTGCTCGTCTACGATTGAACACAATGACCTATGCAAGTGTAACTTTTGCAAGTTCTGCATAAGTCTGGGGGCTGGCTTCATCTTTCAAGGTGTTAAAGGCATTTTCTCCTGATTTATTCAGATGCTGATGCAGAAGCTTAACATCTTCAGTGAATGGTAATGTTAATGGCCTATTGTATTTGGCATGATTTTAAGTGCTAAGGGCACTATGAGACACCATCTCTGACCATTTTGATGAGCACAGTTTTTTGAATGCGTCTGACGACTTCATCAGTTGTTCATCTTCTGCCATGAGTGCTCGGCAATGAACAAGGTTACAGATTTTGTTCAGTGTATGTCCCAGTTTTATGGCAAGGCTTGTTTTTTTGTATGAACGTGTTTCTTCATCAAAGCCTGACACAGTCTTTACTGCTTGCACAACTCTCTGGAAGTTAGCAGGTTTCACAGCATCCTCTAGGTTATGTATTGCATATTTTGTGCGCAGACATATCAACAAACGGCCAACTTCATGAAGCTTTTGTCGCATGTAGTCGTATTTTGAGGGGTCTTGTCCATGTCTGTTGTGGAGTGACTGAGCAAACTGAATAATACACAGGTCATTTCTCACAGCTGAGGTAACATCGTCGGGTTTCATACTTTTAATGATCTTACAAACTCCACTTGAGATTTCATGATAGAATGCAGACTCTTTAGCCAAAGCCAAACTCAGCACTTTGGCTCTTCCAGGTGGATTATCCATATCCATATTTTCTGGCTTACAGGGGCATCTACGAATTTTTCTAATAAAACTTTGCGCTCTTTAGAATCCTTATGAAGGGAAAACACTTGGATAATTTCAGGATACGTCTGGTATGTTTGCAAATGGCGTGAAATTTTAGTTTGTGGCTTACCACAAACATAACAGAAGTTTTGTAGACATGTAATCTGCTTTGAGGATTCCTGTTTGAGAAGCTCATCTTTTCTGTCTGGTTTATCCTTTGAGTATGTGGTAGAAGTGGCTTGGCCTGATGTTTTAAATGCGCTTTCTCCAATATTACTTGTGTCAGGAGGAAAGCAACATTTTGACGTGCTGGGAAAAACAGGGAAACTTGTGTCTGACATATTAGGATCAGATATTGCTGCTTTTTCCAGAATCTGTTCAACTTTAGACTGGCTACATTGAAGGGGGACACAAGGACATCTGGATAAGTCTCCAGTCCATCATAGGGACAAATTTATAAGTCTCAAGTCCATCACAGGGACACATTTACAAGTCACCAGTCCATAACAGGGACACTTGCACAAGTCTCCAGTCTATCACAAGGACATGTGGAGAAGTCTCCAGTCCATCACAGGGACATGTGGACAAGTCTCCAGTCCATCACAGGGACACCTGGACAGGTCTCCAGTCCATCATAGTGATACATTTACAAGCAATATAATTTACAAGCAATATAATAATAATATAATAATAATAATAATAATAATAATAATAATAATAATAATAATAATAATAACTGACAACTTATAATAATAACAAGTCTCCAGTCCATCACAGGGACACATTTACAAGACTCCAGTCCATCACAGGGACACATTTACAAGTCACCAGTCCATCACAGGGACACGTGGACAAGTCTCCAGTCTATCACAGGGACACCTGGACAGTCTCCAGTCCATCACAGGGACACGTGGACAAGTCTCCAGTCTATCACAGGGACATGTGGACAAGTCTCCAGTCCATCACAGGGACACCTGGACAGGTCTCCAGTCTATCATAGGGATACATTTACAAGCAATATAATAATAATAATAATAATAATAACAATAACAATAATAATAATAATAACTGACAAGTGATAATAACAAGTCTCCAGTCCATCACAGGGACACATTTACAAGTCTCCAGTCCATCACAGGGACACATTTACAAGTCACCAGTTCATCACAGGGACACGTGGACAAGTCTCCAGTCCATCACAGGGACACCTGGACAAGTCTCCAGTCCATCACAGGGACACGTGGACAAGTCTCAAGTCTATCACAGGGACACGTGGACAAGTCACCAGTCCATCACCTGGACACCTGCACAAGTCTCCAGTCCATCACAGGGACATGTGGAGAAGTCTCCAGTCCATCACAGGGACATGTGGACAAGTCTCCAGTCCATCACAGGGACACCTGGACAGGTCTCCAGTCCATCATAGTGATACATTTACAAGCAATATAATTTACAAGCAATATAATAATAAATAATAATAATAATAATAATAATAATAATAATAATAATAATAATAATAACTAACTTATAGTAATAACAAGTCTCCAGTCCATCACTGGGACACATTTACAAGTCTCCAGTCCATCACAGGGACACACTTACAAGTCACCAGTTCATCACAGGGACACGTGGACAAGTCTCCAGCCCATCACAGGGACACCTGGACAAGTCTCAAGTCTATCACACGGACACGTGGACAAGTCACCAGTCCATCACCTGGACACCTGCACAAGTCTCCAGTCCATCACAGGGACATGTAGGACATGTAGAGAAGTCTCCAGTCCATCACAGGGACATGTGGACAAGTCTCCAGTCCATCACAAGGACACCTGGACAGGTCTCCCATCCATCATAGTGATACATTTACAAGCAATATAATTTACAAGCAATATAATAATAATAATAATAATAATAATAATAATAATAATAATAATAATAATATTATTATAAGTTGTCAGTTATTATGATTATTATTAACAAGTCTCCAGTCCATCACAAGGAAACATTTACAAGTCACCAGTTCATCACAGGGACACGTGGACAAGTCTCCAGTCCATCACAGGGACACCTGGACAAGTCTCAAGTCTATCACAGGGACACGTGGACAAGTCACCAGTCCATCACCTGGACACCTGCACAAGTCACCAGTCCATCACCTGGACACCTGCACAAGTCTCCAGTCCATCACAGGGACATGTGGAGAAGTCTCCAGTCCATCACAGGGACATGTGGACAAGTCTCCAGTCCATCACAGGGACACCTGGACAGGTCTCCAGTCCATCATAGTGATACATTTACAAGCAATATAATTTACAAGCAATATAATAATAATAATAATAATAATAATAATAATAATAATAATAATAATAATAATAATAATAATAATAATAATAATAATAATAATAACTGACAACTTATAATAATAACAAGTCTCCAGTCCATCACAGGGACACATTTACAAGTCTCCAGTCCATCACAGGGACACATTTACAAGTCTCCAGTCTATCACAGGGACACATTTACAAGTCACCAGTCCATCACAGGGACACCTGGACAGTCTCCAGTCCATCACAGGGACACGTGGACAAGTCTCCAGTCTATCACAGGGACATGTGGACAAGTCTCCAGTCCATCACAGGGACACGTGGACAAGTCTCCAGTCTATCACAGGGATACGTGGACAAGTCTCCAGTCCATCACAGGGACATGTGGACAAGTCTCCAGTCCATCACAGGGACATGTGGACAAGTCTCTAGTCTATCACATGGATACCTGGACAGGTCTCCAGTCCATCACAGGGACACATTTACAAGTCATCAGTCCATCCCAGGGACACGTGGACAAGTCTCCAGTCCATCACAGGGACACCTTGACAAGTCTCCAGTCCATCACAGGGACACGTGGACAAGTCTCCAGTCCATCACAGGGACATGTGGACAAGTCTCCAGTCCATCACAGGGACACCTGGACAGGTCTCCAGTCCATCATAGTGATACATTTACAAGCAATATAATTTACAAGCAATATATAATAATAATAATAATAATAATAATAATAATAATAATAATAATAATAATAATAATAATAATAACTGACAACTTATAATAATAACAAGTCTCCAGTCCATCACAGGGACACATTTACAAGTCTCCAGTCCATCACAGGGACACATTTACAAGTCACCAGTCCATCACAGGGACACGTGGACAAGTCTCCAGTCCATCACAGGGACACCTGGACAAGTCTCCAGTCCATCACAGGGACACGTGGACAAGTCTCCAGTCCATCACAGGGACACATTTACAAGTCACCAGTCCATCACAGGGACACGTGGACAAGTCTCCAGTCCATCACAGGGACACCTGGACAAGTCTCCAGTCCATCACAGGGACACGTGGACAAGTCTCAAGTCTATCACAGGGACACGTGGACAAGTCACCAGTCCATCACCTGGACACCTGCACAAGTCTCCAGTCCATCACATCACAAAAATTAAGAAACATTACACGATTGTTTGGTTTATCATATTTATGGCTATTCTGTAAATAGTAAAAATAGAAAAATGACATTCTTTAAAGGAGTACTTTTTCAGTGTCAACTATCCTTCCTCGATGCACTTGCACATACCTTTATTTTGCTCTTACAGAATGTTTTGTTAGCAACTGAAACCTCTGTTGGAGGTGGTGCCTCAAAATCTTGCCCATCAGAAGACATTCCATGTAATGTCTGTTGAGATTTTGATCACATAGTAGGAAAGAATTAAAAATATATTGTGGTGAAACATATGTTGTAAACCTGTATGATTAAAAAACTATTTTTAAGCATGATTACATTCAAAAAGTAAAATTTAAATCACCTTGCATCTCCATGGCCATTCTGAGTCGCCATAATTATAGGTGATCTCATCTCCTTCATTGATGGGTTTAGTTGCAAACAAACATAGATGGGGCTTTTTGTTTACAATTATGTACCTCATCTTTGCATTTGGGTTTATATGGTCATCATTTACAAGCCTTCCAAGCGACCCGTCCTCGTTTGCTGAATCAACACTACAAATGCATAATGCATATTTAAAAAAAAAACTCTTGCCAGCACTATAAATTACCTTACAATTAATAGCCTTTTATAAGTCATGTCAGACACAATGATAGGTTATTCTTACATACTCATACATACTCACAATATTTTTCCATCGAAGTAGAATTCAAACAAAAACACTTTCTGTGATTCATCGTAAACATGATGCTTCCTCTCACATCCTCCTTGGTGATCAGTTCACCTCGATATTCCAAAAGAATGTCATCTTTTGCAAAGGATTTTTTTGCAAAGATTCCATGACCTAGTTATATAAAAATCACATCAACAGGGACACATTTACAAGTCTCTAGTCCATCACAGGGACACATTTACAAGTCTCCAATCCATCACAGGGACACGTGGACAAGTCTCCAGTCTATCACAGGGACAACTGGACAAGTCTCCAGTCCATCACAAGGACACGTGGACAAGTATCAAGTCCTTCACAGGGACACTTGCACAAGTCACCAGTCCATCACAGGGACACCTGCACAAGTCGCCAGTCCATCACAGGGACATGTGGCCAATCTCCAGTCCATCACAGGGACATGTGGACAAGTCTCCAGTCTATCACAGGGACATGTGGACAAGTCTCCAGTCCATCACAGGGACAGATGGACAAGTCTCCAGTCCATCACAAGGACACATTTACAAGTCTCCAGTCCATCACAGGGACACCTGGATAGGTCTCCAGTCATCACAAGGACACGTGGACAAGTCTTCAGTCCATCACAGGGACACCTGGACAAGTCTCCAGTCCATTACAGGGACACCTGGACAGGTCTCCAGTCATCACAAGGACACGTGGACAGGTCTCCAGTCCATCACAGGGACACCTGTTCGGCCATAAGTCGGCCATTTTGGGTCAAAGGGTAATTTTTGGCTGTTTTTCACTTTTCATTGATGGTGAATTTTAATGCACTCCTCCTAGGGATTTTGAGCGACTGACTTCAACCTTGGTTAATATGCACTTAAGATGTGGGTGAGTGAAAATTCATCAAAAACTTGTATTTTCATATATGCTGAAGGGACGTGGCCTTGCCTCAACGTTTGGCTTCTCGCCATACATTTTAAAACGCTATAACTTTCACAATGAAAAACAGAATTGCACCAAACTTGGCATGAGTGATCCATGTCAGATGCCCAACAATTCTCTGTGGTCATGTTGTGCTGTCACTGAAACCCCGCTCCCTCAGAACAGGAAGTCACTTTTTTCTTGGAAGGCTCCCTTTCTGACAGCCTTGAACTAATCAGGATGATCCTACGTTAGAAGACGTAAAACAAGTTGGTTTGGACCAACGATCCAAGCGGGACGGTGCTCGTTAACAGCGGAATCGAAATAAAGGATCGTGCAGAGATTTTTTCTTCAAAACATACATTTTCCTGGATAAGTTGAAGGTAACGCTCCCATTATGCCGATTCGCCATGCAACAGCGACTCCAACTCAGGAGAAGGCACCCTCCGCGGCTGCAGAGAACGATCCAGAAGCCTCAGATGAGGAGTCGCCCTCTGCTGATGAAGATCAGGCAGCATCTTCAGCTGCAAGAGGCGAAGATGAGGAGGGGGAGAATTCAGGTGACGCGAATACGGACAAGAATGAAGACACTACTGAAGAGGGAGTGGAGGGAGAAAAAAAAGGATGAGAAAGATGTGAAATGCCCGGACTGCGAGGCTGGCCAGTGCTCAACACACTGCTTTGTTCTCCTTCTAAGGATGAAGGATGGCTACAAGTATGGGAAATCCAAAAGCAAGAAGGTGAAACGGACAATTCCTGCATGGGCTAGTGTCACTGCCAGCAAACGCATTCCTGTTACCAACTATGCAGGCACGCAGTGCAAAGTGGATACTGTAGTATCATTATCAAAGCTATAATTTCCTCTCAGGACAAGGTAGGGATTTCATTCCAGTCACTCATGAAATATATTCTGAAAAAATATCCCAATATGGAGCTTGACAAGAAGAAGAAGTTTCTCATCAAGAAAGCTATGAAGAAACACATGGAGAAAGGTACAGTCAAACAGCTGAAGGGTAAAGGTCTTTCAGGAAGGTTTGCCATTGGAAAGAATCCTCCTCCAGCAAAGAAAGGTGCACAGAAGCAGGAGTCTCTAAGGGATGATCTTCCTCTCTTCTTCACTCGACTCTGTGAGCCTAAAGATGCTTCCTACACCCTGATCAAGAAATATCTGAAGCAACACTTCCCCAACTTTAACATCGAAAACAGGCCTGATGTCCTGAAGTCAGCTCTTGGCAGGGCAGTAGAAAAAGGATATCTGGAACAAGTTACTGGGAAAGGAGCTCAAGGAACATCCCATCGCTCTTCAAAAGGCCGAAGCCAGACAAGGATATAGTGGAGACTGAATCGCTATGCCTCGCCGCTCTCTTCGTCCCCGAGAATGATGCCATGTAGGAGCAAGTGGACTTTTTACTGACTACA
Organism: Garcialebias charrua; assembly: GCA_038048925.1. Lineage (NCBI taxonomy): Eukaryota > Metazoa > Chordata > Actinopteri > Cyprinodontiformes > Rivulidae > Garcialebias > Garcialebias charrua. Next base: position 13,164 of record JBBPBX010028097.1, read on the forward strand.
GATGGACTTGTGCTTACAAACTCAAAATTCTGCGTGACGCCCATCAAATCTTGTTTTTCAGTAGTTTCTTCAAACTGACAAACCACAAAATCGGTTTACAAGCCCCAGACAGAAAATTTATCTTAAATGCACTTTTGTTCAGTGAAAAACCCAGATAGGATTATTTGGTTAGTATTTATTTTATTAATGGTATTATTATTTATTTTACCAATAGTGATATTATTTATCTCCTGACTTTTGTTCTGTGAAGAGAGAGGTTTATTTGGTTAATAGTGTTATTATTTATTTTATTAATAGTTTTATTATTTATCTCTGGATGGTTGTTTTGTGAAGAACCCAGAGAGGATTATTTGGTTAATATTTATTTTATTAATAGTATTATTATTTATTTTATTAATAGTGTTATTATTTATTATCTCCTGACTGTTGTTCTGTGAAGAACCCAGAGAGGGTTATTTGGTTATTAATAGTGTTATTATTTATTTTATTAATAGTTTTATTATTTATCTCTGGACGTTTGTTCTGTGAAGAACCCAGAGAGGGTTATTTGGTTATTTATTTTATTAATAGTGTTATTATTTATTTTATTAATAGTGTTCATTATTGATTTTATTAATAGTGTTATTATTTATCTCTAAATTAAAAAAAAGTGGTCCTCCTTTATTTATATCGTCTGCAGAGACTCGAAGAAACACACCGACCACAGGTTCAGACCCATCGATGAAGCTGCAGCGGAACTCAGAGAGGATCTGCTGAGATCCATGAAACCACTGAAGGAGAAGCTGGAGGTCAAGAAGAAAGTTCAGTCTGAGTTTGATCAGACAGCAGAACATGTGAAGGTCCAGGCTCGACTCACAAAGAGGCAGATTAAGAAGCAGTTTAAGAAGCTTCACCAGTTTCTAACAGAGGAAGAGGAGGCCAGGCTGGCTGCTCTGAGGGAGGAAGAGGAGCAGAAGAGTGGGCTGATTGAGAATATGGAGGCTCTGAGCAGAGAGATGGCAGCTCTTTCAGACACAGTCAGAGCCACAGAGGAGGAGCTGAGAGCTGAAGTGAAAAGAAACGTCCATCGTTAAACGGGGGTGGAGGCCTCCGGGTTCAACTGTCCCCCTCTTACAATGCTATGATTGCTAGTATCACTAAGCCCTCTGTGAATAGCAAATAACCATCAGGGTGCTAACGATCCATCGTTAGGCTGATGGTCCTCCTTGATCATGTGAGCAGCTGGTTTCGGCTGTCATCAGCCAACTGGTTGATCCACTGTGGGAGGGTGCTATTTATAAGACTGAGCTGAATACAGCAACTCAGACTGAAGAAGGCTTTCGGACGAAAGACGAAACTTTTGCTTCGTTTTGTTTTATTTTTTTGAATGTCCAGAGGACCAGACTTAGCTTTTTTAGATAAAATAAATAAATAAAGTATTTAAAAGTGTTACACAGATTTATACAATATTAATACATAATACAGACGGGTACATACCAGATACTGGTAGCATACTGGTTATATAACCGGTATGTATATTTTGTACCAGGCTATAGTATGAAGTGACATGTTATCCTGTACTTAACTGGTATGTACCTGGTACCTATGCAACGAAAGACTAAACATTTCTACGTTTTTATTTTTTATTTTTATCTCTTTTCAGTTATTCCCCAGTTTCTCACAAAGTCTCTTATATTTTGAACTGTTCTTTGAGCCAACATAGGGCCCTCAACCTTCTTACAGTGGTTGCATTAATTCTTTCTGGTCAGTTTTCCTTCACTTATGTGATTTCGGAAATTACGCATTACATCAGCTACTTCACCATTTGACCACTTTTTCTTTGCCATTCTTCTGGATCCTAGACTTGCTTGACTTTTTCTCTAGAAAACATGGAGGACACAGAAAAAAATCATGTATTTAGTATATGGGCAAGTCAACATTCATCAGAACTTTAAACAAAGTATTTATAAGATTACAGTCCGAGGGAAACTCATAAAAATCAAAATTAAAATTTTATTTTGTTACATGTTTTTCCCATGATGTAAACACATGGATTAGATGTCTTGCTCATGGAGCCCATGCAGCCCCTCAGTAAACCTTAATGTTTTGTGTGCAATATATTAAATTAGGTAAGAGTTACACTGTGGAGTTGAAAAAAACTGCTTACGAATGCATAAAAATGATCGGAAACGTGTGTCCACATGTTTAGCTAACGAACTGTGGTGAAAAAACACAGAAAAACTCTGTATTTTTTGCGTTTTTTCCAAAAATTCGCCAGCTCGTAAGTCCGGAACCTCGTAAGTGAGGGCGCTCGTAAGTCAGGGACTACCTGTATATACATATATGCATATACATGTATATATGCATATACTGTACAGATAGTAAATATGTACATGTAATATGTACATGTAAATATAACATGTTCAACTGAAATTGTGTGCGTTTGTGTATGTGACTGTTTTGTGGTTTTTATGGACATTGTTTTGTTAGGACCGTCATACGCTATAAACAGACAATCAGATTACAGCTCATTACTGTCCTGACAAAACACTGTCCTTAGAAACCACAAAACAGTCACACACATACAAACACACACAATTTCAGTTGAACATGTTATATTTACATGCCTATTACATGTATATGTAAGTGCCTATTTACATGTATATGCAAGTGCCTATATACATGTATATGTAAGTGCATATATACATGAATATGTAAGTGCATATATACATGTAAATGCAAATGCATATAAAAATGTAAATGCATATATGTATACTGTACATACATGAATATGCATATATGTACATATGCATATATGTACATATGCATATACATGTATATATATATATGCATATAGATATACTATACAGATAGACATATACATGTAAATATAACATGTTCAACTGAAATTGTGTGTGTTTGTGTGTGTGACTGTTTTGTGGTTTTAATGGAGAGTGTTTTGTTAGGATAGCCATACACTATAATCAGACAATCAGATTACAGCTCATTACTGTCTTGACAAAACACTGTCCTTAGAAACCACAAAAGAGTCACACACACAAATACACACAATTTCAGTTGAACATGTTATATTTAAATGCCTATTACATGTATATACCAGTGCATATATACATGTATATGTAAGTGCATATATACATGTATATGTAAGTGCATATATACATGTATATGTAAGTGCATATATACATGTAAATGCAAATGCATTTAAACATGTAAATGCATATATGTATACTGTACATACATGAATATGCATATATGTACATATGCATATATGTACATATGCATATACATGTATATGTATATATATTTATATACATATACTGTACAGATAGACATATACATGTAAATATAACATGTTCAACTGAAATTGTGTGTTTGTGTGTGTGACTGTTTTGTGGTTTTAATGGACAGTGGTTTGTTAGGACAGCCATACGCTATAATCAGACAATCAGATTACAGTTCATTACTGTCCTGACAAAACACTGTCCTTAGAAACCACAAAACAGTCACACACACAAATACACACAATTTCAGTTGAACATGTTATATTTAAATGCCTATTACATGTATATATAAGTGCATATATACATGTATATGTAAGTGCATATATACATGTATATGTAAGTGCATATATACATGTAAATGCAAATGCATTTAAACATGTAAATGCATATATGTATATATATACAAGAATATGCATATATGTACATATGCATAAACATATAGATGTATATATATGCATATACATATACTGTACAGATAGACATAGACATGTAAATATAACATGTTCAACTGAAATTGTGTGTGTTTGTGTATGTGACTGTTTTGTGGTTTTTAAGGACAGTGTTTTATCAGGACAGTAATGAGCTGTAATCTGATTGATTGTCTGATTGTTTATAGCGTATGACTGTCCTAACAAACAACTGTCCATAAAAACCACAATACACTCCCATACATACACAATTGAACATTAAGGTTGATGAATCCACACGTAGCAAGTATATCTGTTTAGGAACACAAGAACTAAAATGTACCTTGGTATTCGTGTTTAAAGGAAGTTGATCGGTCTTCTGGCTACCTGCGATCTCCTGACTCTGGACGTGTTCACATGTCATCTGTAACAGATCATTTATACTTATATTTAGAGGAAATTCTACATTTTGATGATAGTTGCTGTCACATGTAAACCAATAAACATTACATGATTGTTTGTTTTTGGCCAAAGTATCCATCTCACATAAAGGAAAGATGGATGGACATAGTATTTACAAAACTCCTCTCATGATGGGTGGACTAAGATGAAATTAAAATTAGCTGAATGAAAGAAAACTATAAATTTAAAAACTGTGACTAATAATATTGAAGTCATACATAACAATCCCTGCATTATTTATAAAATTGATATCTATGTCATATACATACACACAAATATACATATATACATGTATATAAGCATATCATATATGCATATTCATATACAGTGTATATACATATATGCATATACATGTATATATGCATATACATATACTGTACAGATAGACATATACATGTAAATATAACATGTTCAACTGAAATTGTGTGCGTTTGTGTGTGTGACTGTTTTGTGGTTTTTATGGACATTGTTTTGTTAGGACCGTCATACGCTATAAACAGACAATCAGATTACAGCTCATTACTGTCCTGACAAAACACTGTCCTTAGAAACCACAAAACAGTCACACACATAAATACACACAATTTCAGTTGAACATGTTATATTTAAAGTGAGACTGAACCCAGGTTGAGACGGTAACTCCTCCCCCAGGCCATTTTCAAAATTTCTCTCAAAATGGGCGTGTAGAGAGTCAAGCAGGGGAGGAGGTTGTGGGTTGTCCTGTGTTCATGCCCCCTCTAGTGGTGAACTCTCACCCCTCCCAAAGTTTAGATTTCAAAATGGCGGATAGTCGCGTCTTCAGTAAGTAACAGCCTAAACTTGTACTAAAATAACAGTTCTAAAATGTTGTTGCGTGTATTTAATCACACACAGCTTAAGCGTATGCTTCTGAACACATGAAAAACCTGTGTTTAGCTGCATGGCATGAGGTGTACGGTTGTGTTTTTGTCTTTGTTTGGATCACAACGGAGTTGTAGTCCAGCTGCAGTGACTTTAATTCACCACATCTTATTACTTAGCACATTACAAAAGTAACGTTTCATAATATATTTTATTTTAAAATATTGATTTCATCTACCCTCGTTTTTTTGACGTTTTGGCTTAATTTTAATATGCAACCTAGAACTGAACACACGTTGTTTTTTGAATTGACTATAAATGAGCACTAAACAGTGGTAAAATATTTTATTTGTTTTCCAAAGATCCGTGTTTAGAAACATTCTATAAGCTTGTATGATATATTTGTTATACAGTATATGTTTAAGCTATGTGTCAGCTAATCAAAACTGAGCACAGCTGGTAAGATTTATGAGAAATTATATTTTTTCAATGCAAACCAAACAAATTGCAATGAATTTAACAATACTGTATCCTTTCAAATGTTTTTTTCAGAGAACTGTGATGACTCAAGCACCCATGCAGCAGCCACGCAAATGTTGGTACAGCTGAGACCCTGGTGTTTGTTTGTGGCTGGCAGGTGCAGCATCTTGAAGGTGGTTGGGACTGCTTTCTCTTCTGTCCACTGCATCCATACAGACGAGCTGGAGGTGGTGTCCCGTGACACGACACAGAAACTTTTGTTGTTTTGAATTAACTTACTGTTAATAAAATGAATCATAAACAACTAGTTTTTGTAATCAATTTCTTTCTTTACAGACCTCTGTATTGATAAATACATTTCCAAGTCATACATCAAAGTCAAATTTAAAAGTCAACTTTATTGTCCAAACTGCAATATGTACAGAACATACACAGGATTGAAATTGCATTTCTCTCAGATGCATGCATAATTTAAACAAACATTTAATAAACATGTTTACATCAGCAATTTTTACAAAGTAATGTTTAAATTTAATATAAATTATAATTGTTTCAGGTGTGCAAATATTAAATATTGTAAAACAAAAGAAACAAAGTGCAATAATCAATTAGAGTAATCCAAATTGTACATTATTAAAAAAGTTATAGGAAGCATAAATTTTGAAACGTTAAAATTTAAAAGTTTCCTGTACTTGAATTTATGACTTATAAAAAAATCCCTTTCTGACATAGGTTATGGCCAGATGTGAACAGGTGGGTGTGTACACCTGTGTTACAGACCACCCAGGTGCCCAGTCCGCACAGGGTTAGAAGAAAACATAAATAATAATTTAACACAAGTACATAGTAATTTACATAAAGGGTATCCTATTCTAAAAGAAGTTCACAGAACCAGATGCGAAGTGCCAAATGTGTGACATGTATTTCAAATTCAGCGGAAGATGATGCAGTCTCGGCCAGAGCTGCGTCATCTCTTGAGACCTCCATCCACGACAATGTTGGGTGCAGCTGAGACCTTGGTGTTTGTTTGTGGATGGCAGGTGGACCATCCTGCGGGTGGAGCATCCTGAAGGTGGTCTCGAGTGTTTGGGACTGCTGCACGGCTCATCCCTGGATGTGGAACGCCTCATGGAGCTAAAAAACAACAACACATTTTTAATCACCTTACAAAAAAACATACTTGAGAAACATTACTGTTCTATCACTTTGTTGACCTGTCAAACAGATGACCCAGTGCAAAATAAATACTGCTGCACAGATTATTATTATTATTTTACAAATACCTTGATCCACAACATTATTTGCAACAAAAGAACGCAGGTGCTGTGCGAATTTCTGTTCCCCCTGTGTCGGGAGCGCGCACCCTTTCTCTCAAATAATGAAAAAACAACAACAACAAAAACCCAGAAAATAGCAGCTAGAAATAATTTTTCTCCAGTCATATTTTTAATTTGAATGAGATTTAGCCTACCACAAAGCCTACACTTATCTTTGCAGGAAGTTTTCTTGTCCTCTATCAGCTGCTTCCAGCCTTCTATATTAGTAATAAAAATTATAAATAGGCTATATATGATGTGTTGGTGGCTGATACTTTGTATTTGTCAGACTAGATTCTGTCGGAGATAAATAAATAAAAAACCTGTACAGTAGTCTACACCCCACACTCTAGACCAGGTTTATTTATTTAGTGGAGGTTTTATATTTATTTATTTATCACCAGGAGCTGTCGATTAAAATGAGCTATAACTGTGACACGATAGTGTGGACTCGTTTCAGAACTCAGATGCGCCTCACGGTCGGATCCCGACACAGGGGGAACAGATTCTCATCTCAGGGGGGAACAGAGCATTTAAACACAACTACAACACAAACTAAACGTTGATCAGCAACAGATGAAAACGCCACGACCTTATGTTATGTGGGGCCACACCGAAGCAAAGCTGCAGGTCGCAAACACAGCACATGAAGAAACACGTCATATACTCAAAAGATAAATTATGGAATGAAAGGTGTAAAATGGTACTCACCTCCAAACGGATTCTACCCTGATGGTGTAAGGGTGGGTGAACACCCTGAGGCTAGCCTGTATAAATAAAGGTTGAATGAATGAAAAATGAATGAACATCAGTTTGAAGAGCTATTCTTGGAACAGCTTCACTCAATGCTAATGCTATGTTGCTAATCGCTAATCCAACCCCTGAACTCTGGAGGGGGTGTGACCTTCTCGGGGGAGTGGCTCCACTTTTATATTAAGGCAGGAGACGATGTGACGTCACAACGGAGCAGACATGTCACAACAGAGAATTTGAGCTAATAGTAAAATTAACGTGCAATAACTTCTGTTCAACCCATAGGGCTACCGTGAACACGTTTTTAGGGATGGGGCCGATCCGATCCAGTATCGGTATCGGTATCCGATACCAGCATTATTTAAGTATCGGGTATCGGATCAAACCTGCCGATACTTTTCCGATCCAGCTTCAAAGAGCACTTGTGTTCAATCACATTCTGTGACTGCCCTTCTTAACATTGTGTGAGATAAACCCAATGAAGACACTCTTAAGCCTTACAATAGGGGGTTCCCTATTGTAAGGCTTAAGTGTGTCTTCATTGGGTTTATCTCACACAATGTTAAAATGAATAGTTTGGGTGCAAAAGTTCCATTATACAGAGTCAAAAACCTGAACAGTATCGGATCGGGAAAGTATCGGTATCGATCGATACTGAGTTAATAAGTATCGGTATCGGATCGGAAGTGAGAAATGTAGATCGGTGCATCCCTACACGTTTTAGACCAAATATTGCCGATTTTAACTAATACGCACAAATACATGAAAATTTACACAGAAATAGTGCTCTGAAACTTTTTATACACATTCTAGGGAGTTTATCAGCTAAAAAAAGTTAATTTTGGGTTTAGTCGCTCTTTAAATGCCTATTACATGTATATATAAGTGCATATATACATGTATATGTAAGTGCATATATACATGTATATGTAAGTGCATATATACATGTAAATGCAAATGCATATAAAAATGTAAATGCATATATGTATACTGTACATACATGAATATGCATATATGTACATATGCATATATGTACATATGCATATACATGATATATATATATATATATATATGCATATACATATACTGTACAGATAGACATATACATGTAAATATAACATGTTCAACTGAAATTGTGTGCGTTTGTGTGTGTGACTGTTTTGTGGTTTTTATGGACATTGTTTTGTTAGGACCGTCATACGCTATAAACAGACAATCAGATTACAGCTCATTACTGTCCTGACAAAACACTGTCCTTAGAAACCACAAAACAGTCACACACACACAAACACACACAATTTCAGTTGAACATGTTATATTTACATGCCTATTACATGTATATGTAAGTGCCTATTTACATGTATATGCAAGTGCCTATATACATGTATATGTAAGTGCATATATACATGAATATGTAAGTGCATATATACATGTAAATGCAAATGCATATAAAAATGTAAATGCATATATGTATACTGTACATACATGAATATGCATATATGTACATATGCATATATGTACATATGCATATACATGTATATATATATGCATATACATATACTGTACAGATAGACATATACATGTAAATATAACATGTTCAACTGAAATTGTGTGTGTTTGTGTGTGACTGTTTTGTGGTTTTAATGGACAGTGGTTTGTTAGGACAGCCATACGCTATAATCAGACAATCAGATTACAGTTCATTACTGTCCTGACAAAACACTGTCCTTAGAAACCACAAAACAGTCACACACACAAATACACACAATTTCAGTTGAACATGTTATATTTAAATGCCTATTACATGTATATATAAGTGCATATATACATGTATATGTAAGTGCATATATACATGTATATGTAAGTGCATATATACATGTATATGTAAGTGCATATATACATGTAAATGCAAATGCATTTAAACATGTAAATGCATATATGTATATATATATATATACAAGAATATGCATATATGTACATATGCATAAACATATAGATGTATATATGCATAAACATATACATGTATATATATGCATATACATATACTGTACAGATAGACATATACATGTAAATATAACATGTTCAACTGAAATTGTGTGCGTTTGTGTGTGTGACTGTTTTGTGGTTTTTATGGACATTGTTTTGTTAGGACCGTCATACGCTATAAACAGACAATCAGATTACAGCTCATTACTGTCCTGACAAAACACTGTCCTTAGAAACCACAAAACAGTCACATACACAAATACACACAATTTCAGTTGAACATGTTATATTTAAATGCCTATTACATGTATATATAAGTGCATATATACATGTATATGTAAGTGCATATATACATGTATATGTAAGTGCATATATACATGTAAATGCAAATGCATTTAAACATGTAAATGCATATATGTATATATATACAATAATATGCATATATGTACATATGCATAAACATATAGATGTATATGTAAATGCATTTAAACATGTAAATGCATATATGTATATATATACAAGAATATGCATATATGTACATATGCATAAACATATAGATGTATATATGCATAAACATATACATGTATATATATGCATATACATATACTGTACAGATGGACATAGACATGTAAATATAACATGTTCAACTGAAATTGTGTGTGTTTGTGTGTGTGACTGTTTTATGGTTTTTAAGGACAGTGTTTTATCAGGACAGTAATGAGCTGTAATCTGATTGATTGTCTGATTGTTTATAGCGTATGACTGTCCTAACAAACAACTGTCCACAAAAAACCACAACAAACTCCCATACACACACAATTGAACATTAAGGTTGATGAATCCACACGTACGGAGTATATATGTTTAGGAACACAAGAACTAAAATGTACCTTGGTATTCTTGTTTAAAGGAAGTTGATCGATCTTCTGGCTACCAACGATCTCCTGACTCTGGACGTGTTCACATGTCATCTGTAACAGATCATTTATACTTACTGTATATTTAGAGGAAATTCTACATTTTGATGATAGCTGTTGTCACATGTAAACCAATAAACATTACAGTATTGTTTGTTTTTGGCCAAAGTATCCATCTCACATAAAGGAAAGATGGATGGACACAGTATTTACAAAACTCCTCTCATGATGGGTGGACTAAGATGAAATTAAAATTAGCTGAATGAAATAAAACCCTGCATTATTTATAAAATTGATATCTATGTCAAAAACCCCTTATGATGAGTACAATTAATGGACTAAGTTTTCCCTCGCCCGGACGCGGGTCACCGGGGCCCCACTCTGGAGCCAGGCCCGGAGGTGGGGCACGCTGGCGAGCGCCTGGTGGCCGGGCTTTTACCCATGGAGCCCGGCCGGGCACAGCCCGAAGAGGAGACGTGGGTCCCCCTTCCCATGGGCTCACCACCTGTGGGAGGGGCCAAAGGGGTCGGGTGCAATGTGAGATGGGTGGTGGCCGAGGGCGGGGACCCTGGCGGTCTGATCCTCGGCTACAGAAGCTGGCCATTGGGACATGGAATGTCACCTCTCTGGTGGGGAAGGAGCCTGAGCTAGTGTGTGAGGTTGAGAGTTTCCGACTAGAAATAGTCGGACTCACCTCAACGCATGGCTCTGGCTCTGGAACCAGTTTCCTTGAGAGGGGTTGGACACTCTTCCACTCTGGAGTTGCCCCTGGTGAGAGGCGCCGAGCAGGAGTGGGCATACTGGTTGCCCCCCATCTTGGTGCCTGTACGTTGGGGTTCACCCCGGTGAACGAGAGGGTAGCCTCCCTTCGCCTACGTGTGGGGGGACGGGCTCTGACTGTTGTTTGTGCCTATGCACCAAACGGCAGCTCAGACTACCCACCCTTTTTGGAGTCCTTGGAGGGGGTATTGGAGAGTGCGCCTCCTGGGGACTCCCTTGTTCTACTGGGGGACTTCAACGCTCACGTGGGCAATGACAGTGAGACCTGGAGGGGTGTGGTTGGGAGGAACGGCCCCCCTGATCTGAACCAGAGTGGTGTTCTGTTATTGGACTTCTGTGCTCGTCATGGATTGTCCATAACGAACACCATGTTTAAGCATAAGGGTGTCCATATGTGCTCTTGGCACCAGGACACCCTAGGTCGCAGTTCGATGATCGACTTTGTTGTCGTCTCATCTGATCTGCGGCCGCATGTCTTGGACACTCGGGTGAAGAGAGGGGCGGAGCTGTCAACTGACCACTACCTGGTGGTGAGTTGGCTCCGATGGTGGGGGAGGATGCCGGTCAGACCTGGCAGACCCAAACGTATTGTGAGGGTCTGCTGGGAACGTCTGGCAGAGTCTCCCGTAAGACGGAGCTTTAACTCCCACCTCCGGGAGAGCTTTGAACACGTTCCGAGGGAGGCGGGGGACATGGAGTCCGAGTGGGCCGTGTTCCGCGCCTCTATTGTCGAGGCAGCTTATCGGAGCTGTGGCCGCAAGGTTGTTGGTGCCTGTCGTGGTGGCAACCCTCGAACCCGGTGGTGGACACCGGCAGTGAGGGATGCTGTCAGGCTGAAGAAGGAGTCCTATTGGGCCTTTTTGGCTTGTGGGACCCCGGAAGCAGCTGATAGGTACCGGCAGTCCAAGCGGCATGCGGCTCGGGTGGTTGCTGAGGCAAAAACTCGGGCGTGGGAGGAGTTCGGAGAGGCCATGGAGAATGACTTCCGTACGGCTTCGAGGCGATTCTGGTCCACCATCCGGCGTCTCAGGGGGGGAAAGAGGTACGCGACCAACACCATTTATGGTGGAGGTGGCGTGCTGCTGACCTCAACTCGGGATGTTGTGAGTCGGTGGGCGGAATACTTCGAAGACCTCCTCAATCCTACTGGCACGTCTTCCACTGAGGAAGCGGAGCCTGGGGACTTTGGGTCGGGTTCTCCGATCTCTGGTGCTGAGGTCGCCGAGGTGGTTAAAAAGCTCCGCGGTGGCAAGGCTCCGGGGGTGGATGAGATTCGTCCTGAGTTCCTTAGGGCTCTGGATGTTGTGGGGTTGTGTTGGCTTACGCGACTCTGCAATATCGCGTGGACATCGGGGGCAGTTCCCTTGGATTGGCAGACTGGGGTGGTGGTTCCCCTATTCAAAAAGGGGGACCGTAGGGTGTGTTCCAACTATAGGGGGATCACACTCTTAAGCCTCCCTGGTAAGGTCTATTCAGGGGTTCTGGAGAGGAGGGTCCGTCGGATAGTCGAACCTCGGATCCAGGAGGAGCAATGTGGTTTTCGTCCTGGTCGTGGAACACTGGACCAGCTCTACACCCTCAACAGGGTCCTGGAGGGTGCGTGGGAGTTTGCCCAACCAGTTTACATGTGCTTTGTGGACTTGGAGAAGGCATTCGACCGCGTCCCTCGGGGGGTTCTGTGGGGGGTACTCCGGGAGTATGGGGTACCAGGCCCTTTGATAAGGGCTGTTAGGTCCCTGTACGACCGGTGTCAGAGCTTGGTCCGCATTGCCGGCAGTAAGTCAGGCTCGTTTCCGGTGAGAGTTGGACTCCGCCAAGGTTGCCCTTTGTCACCGATTCTGTTCATAACTTTTATGGACAGAATTTCTAGGCGCAGCCAAGGTGTTGAGAGGATCCGTTTTGGTGACCTTAGAATCGCTTCTCTGTTTTTTGCAGATGATGTGGTCCTACTGGCTTCATCAGTTCGTGATTTACAACTTTCACTGGAGCGGTTTGCAGCCGAGTGTGATGCGGCCGGGATGAGGATCAGTTCCTCCAAATCCGAGGCCATGGTCTTGAGCCGGAAAAGGGTAGCATGCCCTCTCCGGGTCGGGGAGGAGGTCCTGCCCCAAGTGGAGGAGTTTAAGTATCTCGGGATCTTGTTCACGAATGAGGGAAAACTGGAGCGTGAGATCGATAGGCGGATAGGTGCAGCGTCCGCAGTGAAGCGGGCGCTGTACCGGTCTGTCGTGGTGAAGAGAGAGCTGAGTCAAAAGGCAAAGCTCTCAATTTACCGATCGATCTACGTTCCCACCCTCATCTATGGTCATGAGCTTTGGGTTATGACCGAAAGAACAAGATCTCGGATACAAGCGGCTGAAATGAGTTTTCTCCGCAGGGTGGCTGGACTCTCCCTTAGAGATAGGGTGAGAAGCTCAGTCATCCGGGAGGGACTCGGAGTAGAGCCGCTGCTTCTCCACATCGAGAGGAGCCAGTTGAGGTGGCTCGGGCATCTGGTTAGGATGCCTCCTGGACGCCTCCCTGGTGAGGTGTTCCGGGCATGTCCCACCGGGAGGAGACCCAGAGGAAGACCCAGGACGCGCTGGAGGGACTATGTTTCTCGGCTGGCCTGGGAACGCCTTGGGATTCCCCCGGAGGAGCTGCTCCAAGTGGCTGGGGAGAGGGAAGTCTGGGCCTCCCTACTTAGGCTGCTATCCCCGCAACCCGACCCCGGATAAGCGGAAGAAGATGGATGGATGGATGGATGGATATCTATGTCATATACATACACACAAATATACATATATACATGTATATAAGCATATCATATATGCATATTCATATACAGTGTATATACATATATGCATATACATGTATATATGCATATACATATACTGTACAGATAGACATATACATGTAAATATAAAATGTTCAACTGAAATTGTGTGTGTTTGTGTGTGTGACTGTTTTGTAGTTTTTAAGGACAGTGTTTTATCAGGACAGTAATGAGCTGTAATCTGATTGATTGTCTGATTGTTTATAGCGTATGACTGTCCTAACAAACAACTGTCCATAAAAACCACAATACACTCCCATACACACACAATTGAACATTAAGGTTGATGAATCCACACGTAGCAAATATATCTGTATCTGATGATAGCTGCTGTCCCATGTAAACCAATAAACATTACATGATTGTTTGTTTTTGGCCAAAGTATCCATCTCACATAAAGGAAAGATGGATGGACACAGTATTTATATGTAATCGCCTATTTATATGTATATGTAAGTGCCTATATACATGTATATGTAAGTGCCTATATACATGTATATGTAAGTGCCTATATACATGTATATGTAAGTGCATATATACATGTAAATGCAAATGCATATAAAAATGTAAATGCATATATGTATACTGTACATACATGAATATGCATATATGTACATATGCAAATATGTACATATGCATATACATGTATATATATATATATGCATATACATATACTGTACATATAATGTGGTCTGGCTTTATCATGTAGAAAAATTCAGGGTCTTCCCTGAAAGAGATTACGTCATGGGATGGATGGATGTTTGTTTGATGGATGGATGGTTGATGGATGGATGTTTGATGGATGGATGGATGGATGGATAAAGCATGGACCTCAGTCAGTTAAGATTCCATCTGTTTGGGTTCAGGAAGGTAGGATGTTTGATGGATGGATGGATGGATAGATGGATGGATAAAGCGTGGACCTCAGTCAGTAAAGAATCCATCTGTGTGAGTTCAGCAAGGCAGGATGTTTGATGGATGGATGGATGGATGTTTGATGGATGGATGGATAAAGCGTGGACCTCAATCAGTAAAGAATCCATCTGTCTAGGTTCAGGAAGGCAGGATGTTTGATGGATAGATGGATAGATGGATGGATGTTTGATGGATGGATGATGGATGGATGTATGGATAGATGTTTGATAGATGGATGGATGGATAAAGCATGGACCTCAGTCAGTAAATAATCCATATGTCTGGGAGGCAGGATGTTTGATGGATGATGATGGATGGATGTTTGATGGATGGATGGATGTTTGTTTGATGGATGGATGGATGGATACATGGATGGATGGATAAAGCATGGACCTCAGTCAGTAAAGAATCCATCTGTTTGGGTTCAGGTAAGCAGGATGTTTGATGGATGGATGGATGTTTGATAGGTGGATGCATGGATGGATGTTTGATGGATGTGTACATGTTTGATGGATGGATGGATGCATGGATGGATGGATGGATGGATGGATAAACCATGGACCTCAGTCAGTAAAGAATCCATCTCTCTGGGTTCAGCAAGGCAGGATGTTTGATGGATGGATAGATGGATGTTTGATGGATGGATGTTTGATGGATGGATGGATGGATGGATGTTTGATGGATGGATGATGGATGGATGGATGTTTTATGGATGGATGTTTGATGGATGGATGGATGTTTGATGGATGGATGGATAAAGCGTGGACCTCAGTCAGTAAAGAATCCATCTGTCAAGATTCAGCAAGGCAGGATGTTTGATAGATGGATGGATGGATGTTTGATGATGGATAGATGGATGCTTGATGGATGGATGTTTGATGGATGGATGGGTGGATGGATGGATAAAGTGTGGACCTCAGTCAGTAAAGAATCCATCTGTCTGGTTCAGGAAGGCAGGATGTTTGATGGATGGATAGATGGATGGATGTGTGGATGTTTGATGGATGGATGGGTGCAAAGATGGATGGATGGATAAAGCATGGACCTCAGTCAGTAAAGAATCCATCTGTCTGGGTTCAGCAAGGCTGGATGTTTGATGGATGGATGGATGGATGTTTGATGGATGGATGGATGGATGTTTGATGGATGGATGGATGGATGTATGGATGGATAAAGCGTGGACCTCAGTCAGTAAAGAATCATATGTCTGGTTTCAGGAAGGCAGGATGTTTGATAGATGGATGGATAGATAGATGGATGGATGTTTGATGGATGGATTATGGATGGATGTTTGATGGATGGATGGATGGATGGATGTTTGATGGATGGATGGATGGATGTATAAAGTGTGGACCTCAGTCAGTAAAGAATCATATGTCTGGGTTCAGGAAGGCAGGATGTTTGATGATGGATGGATGATGTTTGATGGATGGATGCATGGATGGATGGATGTGTGGATGTTTGATGGATGGATGGATGGATGGATAAAGCGTGGACCTCAGTCAGTAAAGAATCCATCTGTCTGGGTTCAGCAAGGCAGGATGTTTGATGGATGGATGGATGTTTGATGGATGGATGGATGGATGTATGGATGGATGGATGGATGGATGTTTGATGGATGGATGGATAAAGCGTGGACCTCAGTCAGTAAATAATCCATCTGTCTGGGTTCAGGAAGGTAGGATGTTTGATGGATAGATGGATGGATGTTTGATGGATGGATGGATGATGGATGTATGGATGTTTGATAGATGGATGTTTGATGGATGGATGGATGGATGTTTGATAGATGGATGGATGGATAAAGCGTGGACCTCAGTCAGTAAAGAATCCATATGTCTGGGTTCAGGAAGGCAGGATGTTTGATGGATGATGGATGGATGGATGTTTGATGGATGGATGTTTGATGGATGGATGGATGCATGGATGGATGGATAAAGCATGGACCTCAGTCAGTAAAGAATCCATCTGTCTGGGTTCAGCAAGGCAGGATGTTTGATGGATGGATGGATGTTTGATGATGGATAGATGGATGTTTGATGGATGGATGTTTGGATGGATGGATGGGTGAATGGGTGGATGGATGGATAAAGCGTGGACCTCAGTCAGTAAAGAATCCATCTGGAATCCATCAGGAAGGCAGGATGTTTGATGAATGGATGGATGTATGGATGCTTGATGGATGGATGGATGCATGGATGGATGGATGGATAAAGCGTGGACCTCAGTCAGTAAAGAATCCATATGTCTGTTTTCAGGAAGGCAGGATGTTTGATGGATGGATGGATGATGTTTGATGGATGGATGCATGGATGGATGGATGGATGTGTGGATGTTTGATGGATGGATGGATGCATGGATGGATGGATAAAGCGTGGACCTCAGTCAGTAAAGAATCCATCCGTCTGGGTTCAGCAAGGCTGGATGTTTGATGGATGGATGGATGGATGTTTGATGGATGGATGGATGGATGTTTGATGGATGGATGGATGGATGTATGTATGGATGGATAAAGCGTGGACCTCAGTCAGTAAAGAATCCATCTGTCTGGGTTCAGGAAGGCAGGATGTTTGATGGATGGATGGATAGATGGATGGATGTTTGATGGATGGATGATGGATGGATGTTTGATGGATGGATGTTTGATGGATGATGTGTGGATGTTTGATGGATGGATAAAGCGTGGACCTCAGTCAGTAAAGAATCCATCTGTCTGGGTTCAGTAAGGCAGGACCGGCCCATGGGCTACGTCGGTGAAGCGGGCTCCGGCGGGGGCCTGTGTATTGTCGCTGTTGACCCCGGGGGGTCATTGTGTGTGGTCCCTGGTGGGGTTCGTCCGGTTCTTCCACTTGGTCGGATCTGGGGAGTGGACGAGTGGCTCGTCCTGTTCGGGTGGTCCTGGGGACTCTGGGCTCGGGGTCCTTCCTGGGGTCTTGGGCTTTGATCGCCCCTTCGTCTGTCTCGGGCTTTGGGGGGACGGGTCTCTGATGCTTCACAGTCGCTACTAAATGTTCTATTGGAGGAACCTTATTCACTTATGCATGCTCACAACCACACACAAATGGATGCAGGGATGTATAGTAGATGTATGTAGATGGGTATATAAATGAATATAAATATATATGTATGTATATTGTATATATATTTGTAGGTATGGGTATGTGTATTTATAGAAATCTTTTGCAAGGTCATGAATATTATCAGTCTTTATGCTTGTATGTTTCGTTGTTGTGTTCTGTCATGTGCTTTGCAGGATTGTGGACGGAGGTTTGGTGTGTTTGCCTTGTGCTCTTTCTGTGGACAATTGTTGTTTTGTTGTCTCACTTTCTCTTTTCTTTCTTTCTCTCTATTAAAAAAAAAAAAAAAAAAAAATTGGAGTAAGCAGGATGTTTGATGGATGGATAGATGGATGTTTGATGGATGGATGGAAGGATGTTTGATGGATGGATGTTTGATGGATTGATAGATGGATGGATAAAGCGTGGACCTCAGTCAGTAAATAATCCATCTGTCTAGGTTCAGGAAGGTAGGATGTTTGATGGATAGATGGATGGATGTTTGATGGATGGAAGATGGATGGATGGATGTTTGATGGATGGATGTTTGATGGATAGATGGATGGATGTTTGATAGATGGATGGATGGATAAAGCGTGGACCTCAATCAGTAAAGAATCCATATGTCTGGGTTCAGGAAGGCAGGATGTTTGATGGATGGATGGATGATGTTTGATGGATGGATGCATGGATGGATGGATAGATGTGTGGATGTTTGATGGATGGATAGATGGATGCATGGATGGATGGATAAAGCATGGACCTCAGTCAGTAAAGAATCCATATGTCTGTTTTCAGGAAGGCAGGATGTTTTATGGATGATGGATGATGTTTGATGGATGGATGCATGGATGGATGGATAGATGTGTGGATGTTTGATGGATGGATGGATGCATAGATGGATGGATAAAGTGTGGACCTCAGTCAGTAAAGAATCCATCCGTCTGGGTTCAGCCAGGCTGGATGTTTAATGGATGGATGGATGGATGTTTGATGGATGGATGGATGTTTGATGGATAGATGGATGGATGTATGGATGGATAAAGTGTGGACCTCAGTCAGTAAAGAATCCATCTGTCTGGGTTCAGTAAGGCAGGATGTTTGATAGATGGATGGATAGATGGATGGATGTTTGATGGATGGATGATGGATGGATGTTTGATGGATGGATGTTTGATGGATGATGTGTGGATGTTTGATGGATGGATGGATAAAGCGTGGACCTCAGTCAGTAAAGAATCCATCTGTCTGGGTTCAGTAAGGTAGGATGTTTGATGGATGGATAGATGGATGTTTGATGGATGGATGATGGATGGGTGGATGTTTGATGGATGGATGTTTGATGGATGGATGGATGTTTGATAGATGGATGGATAAAGCGTGGACCTCAATCAGTAAAGAATCCATATGTCTGGGTTCAGGAAGGCAGGATGTTTGATGGATGATGGATGGATGGATGTTTGATGGATGGATGTTTGATGGATGGATGGATGCATGGATGGATGGATAAAGCATGGACCTCAGTCAGTAAAGAATCCATCTGTTTGGGTTCAGGAAGGCAGGATGTTTGATGGATGGATGGATGGATCGATGATGTTTGATGGATGGATGTGTGGATGTTTGATGGATGGATGGATGGATGCATGGATGGATGGATAAAGCGTGGACCTCAGTCAAAGTATCCATCTGTCTGGGTTCGGCAAGGCAGGATGTTTGATGGATGGATGGATGTATGGATGGATGTTTGATGATGGATGTTTGATGGATGGATGTATGGATAAAGTGTGGACCTCAGTCAGTAAAGAATCCATCTTTCTGGGTTCAGGAAGGTAGGATGTTTGATGGATGGATGGATGATAGATGGATGTTTGATGGATGGATGATGGATGGATGGATGTTTGATGGATGGATGGATGTTTGATGGATGGATGGATAAATCATGGACCTCAGTCAGTAAAGAATCCATATGTCGGGGTTCAGGAAAGTAGGATGTTTGATGGATGGATGTTTGATGGATGGATAAAGCATGGACCTCAGTCAGTAAAGAATCCATCTGTCTGGGTTCAGGAAGGCAGGATGTTTGATGGATGGATGGATGGATAGATGGATGGATGTCTGATGGATGGATGGATGGATGGATAGATGGATGGATGTTTGATGGATGGATGATGGATGGATGGATGGATGTTTTATGGATGGATGTTTGATGGATGGATGTTTGATGGATGGATGGATGGATGGATGGATAAAGTGTGGACCTCAGTCAGTAAAGGGGAAGGACCCCACTCACCTAGCACACACACTCTTTGCCCCACTCCCCTCAGGACAGAGGTTAAGGAGCATCAAATGTAGAACCACTAGACAGAGGAACAGCTTCTACCCTGAGGCTGTTAGACTCATGAATAATTAAATAATAAGAATAATCACTGCAAAATATCACATCATGCTGATGCTGATCTGTTTTCTTGTTGCTGTGTTCATTTGTGACCATCTGTTCATACAGACTCATGTTCCTGCTGCTGTTTGTAATGATGTTTTTCTATTACATTAGTGATTAGTGTATTTCTAGTTGATGTTTTTCTTAGTTATATCCTAGATGTCATTACTGTTTTTCTCTTACATTTTGTTGTTGGATGTAACTGGGACCATGTGTACATAATCTCGTTTCATCACATGTACCACATGCAGTGCAAATGACAATAATGTTGTGATTGCTGCAGAATGTGGTCTGGCCTTTTCATGTAGAAAAATTCAGGGTCTTCCCTGAAAGAGATTACGTCATGGGATGGATGGATGTTTGATGGATGGATGGTTGATGGATGGATGTACGGATGGATGAAGCATGGACCTCAGTCAGTAAAGAATCCATCTGTCTGGTTCAGGAAGGTAGGATGTTTGATGGATGGATGGATGTGTGGATGTTTGATGGATGGATAGATGCATGGATGGATGGATAAAGCGTGGACCTCAGTCAGTAAAGAATCCATCTGTCTGTTTTCAGGAAGGCAGGATGTTTGATGGAGATGGATGGATGATGTTTGATGGATGGATGCATGGATGGATGCATGGATGGATAGATGTGTGGATGTTTGATGGATGGATGCATGGATAAAGCGTGGGCCTCAGTCAGTAAAGAATCCATATGTCTGGGTTCAGGAAGGCAGGATGTTTGATGGATGATGGATGGATGGATGTTTGATTGATGGATGGATGGATGGATGCATGGATGGATAGATAAAGCATTGACCTCAGTCAGTAAAGAATCCATCTGTCTGGGTTCAGGAAGGCAAGATGTTTGATGGATGGATGTTTGATGGATGGATGGATGTTTGATGGATGGATGGATGTATGGATGGATGGATAAAGCGTGGACCTCAGTCAGTAAAGGGGAAGGACCCCACTCACCCAGCACACACACTCTTTGCCCCACTCCCCTCAGGACAGAGGTTAAGGAGCATCAAATGTAGAACCACTAGACAGAGGAACAGCTTCTACCCTGAGGCTGTTAGACTCATGAATAATTAAATAATAAGAATAATCACTGCAAAATATCACATCATGCTGATGCCGATCTGTTTTCTTGTTGCTGTGTGTTCATTTGTGACCATCTGTTCATACAGACTCATGTTCCTGCTGCTGTTTGTAATGATGTTTTTCTATTACATTAGTGATTAGTGTATTTCTAGTTGATGTTTTTCTTAGTTATATCCTAGATGTTATTACTGTTTTTCTCTTACATTTTGTTGTTGGATGTAACTGGGACCATGTGTACATAATCTAGTTTCATCACATGTACCACATGCGGTGCAAATGACAAAGATTATCTGACTCACCAAATACCAAATGACCTCTTGGACTAGCTGAAAACCTGTACATGTAAAAATATGAAAAAGTTAAAAAACAATTCTCAAGTTTATACAGTACACTTATACAGTATTCTGTATTATTCAGTATTCAGTATTCCAACAACAGTATTCTGATACCTACGTAACACTGCAGTCAACGTGATGACGTAACGAGACTGCAACGTGATGACGTAACGACGCAGTTCGTCTGGTTGCTCACTGCTCAGAGGTAAAAAAAAGAGCAGATTTAGCACAAAAATGACGTTGGAAACATTAAAACCCCTCTACCCTATTAACGCATGTTAAATTACAGCGTTAGTCACGCTGTTATTGTGACGTGACACTTTCACGCTAGTGACGCTAATGCTACGTGCATTTAATTTTGTCTTTGTCGCGTTAAGACTCTAAATAACCACTAAAAACATCCACAAGTGATGCATATATAGTATCGCTGATTTATATAAATGTCTATAAAAGTTTTCAACAGCGTTGAAAGGTTGTCACGCTTCTGAAGTGAAGTTAAGTTACATGCTAACGCTAGCCGCAGCTAGTATGAGTTGTGTCTTTCTTCGCGCACTCAAAACTCATGCACAGATACAGTACTTCCTAATTTATGTAAATGTTGATAAAGTTTTCTACAGTCTTCACAGTTTGTTACGCTGCGGTTAAAGTCACGTTACACGTAAACGCTACTGGATTAGCCGTTAACATTTCCTTCAGATGATGTCATCAAAAGCAACAAATTTTTTTTTTAATTCTTACCTGAATGAAGTCAATACACTCTGACACTCTCTCCACCTACTGCTGCGAAATCTTACTTAAATCGCTCTCCAAATATAATCTCCGCTCACCTAACACATGCACTCAACACATGACGCCATAACTCTGCACGTGTAAGCTCAAGGGGCTTTAACTTTTAAAGGCTCGGTCACCTGAGGCCCCGCCCTGAGGCCCCGCCCACAACAGGGTCTCCACATCACGAGAGGAGGGGCGTTGGAGTTTCGCGCGGTGTGTATCAGTTGCAATAATCACACACGTCCACACAGGTTCAACAAGCGCATCCGATACACAAACTGACACACACCACACACAGAATCTCGAGGAGGTGCTTCGCCCGACAATTTTATAAATGTAAATAACTTTTTATTAAAACAATTTTAAGTGTTGAAGCACAGTCCAAGTCATCCAGGCAGCCATTTAGCCACAAGTTACTCTGATATTGATGAGAAAAAACAATGTTTACATATTAATATATTTGGATACAATCTGTGATTTATCCGGACATTGGCAAAGGCTGGCTAATACCAAATGTCCCGATAATGTCGGTACGTAGTCTGGCTCATAGTCTTACTATAACATATAGACCAACACACACACACGTACACACACACATACACATTAACATCATTACTGTACATGTTTCCATTTTTCTTATAGATGCATGTATGCATCTTTAAATGTCTTTATAGCTTTATAATAAATTTCATTCAATATTTTTTATTTTGTTGTGTTGTTTTTGTATATTTTTGCCTCTTCTTTTTTTAATTTAAGTTATTAATTTCTGCCTCATTATGCAGATGAGGAGGGTCTGTGTCCTAATGCGTCAGTTTGGTTAGCATTACACTGAGTTTGAATAATGAGGCAGAAATACATGAGGTGGCATAGAAATAGGATATGTTAATTATACATATAAAGTTAAAAAATATATAATTTGTTGTAGCTATACAACTATAATAAATATTAAATGGTAAATGGAGCTTATTTATATAGCGCTTTTGAGCCCCCTGTGAGGAGCCC
>JBBPBX010028098.1:18804-36813 GCA_038048925.1 Garcialebias charrua
GAAGCAGTCATTTCTGCAAAAGGATTCCCGACCAAGTATTGAGTGCATAACTGAACATAATTATTTGAAGGTTGACTTTTTTTGTATTAAAAACACTTTTCTTTTATTGGTCGGATGAAATATGCTAATTTTTTGAGATAGGAATTTTGGGTTTTCATGAGCTGTATGCCAAAATCATCAGTATTAAAACAATAAAAGACCTGAAATATTTCAGTTGGTGTGCAATGAATCTAAAATATATGAAAGTTTCATTTTTATCATTACATTATGGAAAATAATGACCTGTATCACAATATGCTAATTTTTTTAGAAGGACCTGGTATACCTGGATTATTGAGCATGGAGTTTGGGCTTTTCAGTACATGTATTTTTTGTTGTATGTTTCCAAACCAATTATTGCACTTCTACATACAGCTATGGAACCAGATAGCATTGGATATCACTGTATGTTATCAGGCTCCTCTGTTGTAGAACCAACCTCGATTTTCTCTCCGTAGGGTTGACACATTAACTAGTTTTAAGACTGGGCTCAATACTTTCCTTTTTGATAAATCCTATAACTAGGGTTGGCTTATTATGCTGCCTTAAGCTTGGACTAGTAGAGGACAAATGTATCTCATTTCCTTAAATTAATTGTTAAAGGAGACCACAGATAGGTTTTTAAAATTGTTATGGTATGTCTGTGGGCTATCCAGACCATGTTCATTCAATTTAATCCACAAAATAATTATTGGATAATACAATATACCCTTTATAATTATCCCAGATTTCACTTCCTTTCTGAACAGGCTGTTTATGATAATGAGCTCTGAATGCCACACCCTTTAAAAATCTATTTACATAAACTCTGCCCTCCAAAGGGTTCACCTTAGTATTTCATGCACATTAGAAATGGCTAGTGCTAGCTCCCTCGTACATCCGTATATATGGGACCCTGATTCAGACCCAGATGCAGAAGACGAGGATCAACCTGCACAACTAAGGATGCAGCAAGCGTTTTCTCAATGGTAATTCATGTTTAGACTAAAAACTTGTGTTATCACCATTGCAATACGAAATTACTGTAATGTAATGCTATTCATTTGTGTGACACTATTATTTTATTTGCAATGTTATATTGGCTATCTAACACTACAGTTGCTTATACATTGACAATGAGGTACTTTATGTGTGGTTACATTGAATTATTTTTGTAATATTACGTTTGATTATCTCTAAAATACTTTAATTTTGCTTTTAAATTTATCATTTATGTTAAAAAATAAATTTATATTTGTTATCTAATGTATTTTTATATTTGTTATGAAATAAGTTATTTTAAATATCACATTTAACATTATACTGGATAGCAAAAAGTCATATTTGCTATTGAAAATGCCATTTTTGCTATCAAATTTATTATATTTCTTTAAAAAAATATTTATCAAAGAAACTTATTTTTCTCATCAAATACTTACAATACTTACCTCACCTTTATTATATGTAGGTGTTTTTGTGGTAAATGTGGGACCATGCCAACTGAAGTTGAAAATGTATGCTGTCTGGAGATTAACCAGGTAACGTTGATACAAAATTTATATAATTTAATGACCATTAAGTACAATAACAACACAATAGTTCTAACAAACTGAAATTATGATATTCAATACAGGTTACACGACGACTGCAGCAGTTGGAGGAACCACCTCAGTGCATTACTCTTCATCCTGGTTTTGACCCTGTGTGCCTGAATGTCTATTCTCTACAAAATGCCTTCAACATATACAGAGCTGATTATGGGGGCTTAAATGTAAGAGGAATAGAAAAGTAAGTTTTATGACATAGTATTTCTTATAAAAACATTGATGTTGTATTTAATGAGACAAATCCCGTTCCAACTATAGGGGGATCACACTC
Organism: Garcialebias charrua; assembly: GCA_038048925.1. Taxonomy (NCBI): domain Eukaryota; kingdom Metazoa; phylum Chordata; class Actinopteri; order Cyprinodontiformes; family Rivulidae; genus Garcialebias; species Garcialebias charrua. The sequence goes on from JBBPBX010028098.1 coordinate 20,701, forward strand.
TTAAGCCTCCCTGGTAAGGTCTATTCAGGGGTTCTGGAGAGGAGGGTTCGTCGGATAGTCGAACCTCGGATTCAGGAGGAAAAGTGTGGTTTTCGTCCTGGTCGTGGAACACTGGACCAGCTCTACACCCTCAACAGGGTCCTGGAGGGTGCGTGGGAGTTTGCCCAACCAGTTTACATGTGCTTTGTGGACTTGGAAAAGGCATTCGACCGCGTCCCTCGGGGGACGCGGTCGACCTGTTAGGTCCCCCGACCGCGGTCGACCCTCGGTCGACGCGGTCTGGGGACCTAACAGCCCTTTGATAAGGGCTGTTAGGTCCCTGTACGACCGGTGTCAGAGCCGGCAGTAAGTCAGGCTCGTTTCCGGTGAGAGTTGGACTCCGCCAAGGTTGCCCTTTGTCACCGATTCTGTTCATAACTTTTATGGACAGAATTTCTAGGCGCAGCCAAGGTGTTGAGAGGATCCGTTTTGGTGACCTTAGAATCGCTTCTCTGTTTTTTGCAGATGATGTGGTCCTACTGGCTTCATCAGTTCGTGATTTACAACTTTCACTGGAGCGGTTTGCAGCCGAGTGTGATGCGGCCGGGATGAGGATCAGTTCCTCCAAGTCCGAGGCCATGGTCTTGAGCCGGAAAAGGGTAGCATGCCCTCTCCGGGTCGGGGAGGAGGTCCTGCCCCAAGTGGAGGAGTTTAAGTATCTCGGGATCTTGTTCACGAATGAGGGAAAACTGGAGCGTGAGATCGATAGGCGGATAGGTGCAGCGTCCGCAGTGAAGCGGGCGCTGTACCGGTCTGTCGTGGTGAAGAGAGAGCTGAGTCAAAAGGCAAAGCTCTCAATTTACCGATCGATCTACGTTCCCACCCTCATCTATGGTCATGAGCTTTGGGTTATGACCGAAAGAACAAGATCTCGGATACAAGCGGCTGAAATGAGTTTTCTCCGCAGGGTGGCTGGACTCTCCCTTAGAGATAGGGTGAGAAGCTCAGTCATCCGGGAGGGACTCGGAGTAGAGCCGCTGCTTCTCCACATCGAGAGGAGCCAGTTGAGGTGGCTCGGGCATCTGGTTAGGATGCCTCCTGGACGCCTCCCTGGTGAGGTGTTCCGGGCATGTCCCACCGGGAGGAGACCCAGAGGAAGACCCAGGACGCGCTGGAGGGACTATGTTTCTCGGCTGGCCTGGGAACGCCTTGGGATTCCCCCGGAGGAGCTGCTCCAAGTGGCTGGGGAGAGGGAAGTCTGGGCCTCCCTACTTAGGCTGCTACCCCCGCGACCCGACCCCGGATAAGCGGAAGAAGATGGATGGATGGAATCCCGTTGAATTAGATTATTTTCAAGGTACAAAAGTGCTTCTAGGGCAACCTTTTGTACTTATTTTCATCACAACAAAGATTTAAATCTTTCTCAATTTTTATGGACATAGAACAATTATTGTCTAACACAATAGTATTATAAAATGCAACAAACATGAATTAAATTTTTATTATTGTCATGAAGCAAAATGAAATAAACACCACATTTTAAAAAAAAACTTTTTATTACACAAACTAATATTTATTTTTCTTTCAGTCGTTATAGAGCTCGGAAGATTGGAGCTGCTAAGAACGTCCTTCTGGAAGCAGATGCGCTCCAGGGGAAAGAAAAGGAAGCGTTGCTCACGAGGAAAGAAGAAGGGTTGCCGAGCAGGAATTATGACGAGACTGCGGGCAGACGCTAAAACCGGTAGACCCCCGATGCCGGCTCTTTTTCTGTCTAACGTCCGCTCGCTGGACAACAAAATGGATCTACTTCGTTTGAGAGTGACCACGTCGGAGGAGATGAGAAGGTGCTCCGTGCTCTGCCTGACAGAAACGTGGATCTCTGAGGATACACCAGACTCTGTTTACGAGCTGGATAATAGGCTCTTTTTCAGAACAGACCGGTGCACCGAGACTACAGGGAAAACACGAGGCGGCGGTGTTTGTATTTACGTGCACAAAGACTGGTGCACGAACTGTTCCGTGATTAAAAGGCTTTGTTCAGCTGCCGTCGAGTTGATCACAGTAAGATGTAGGCCGCATTATCTTCCGCGCGACCATGCTATGATTTTAATAACAGCTATTTACATAGCACCCGATGCTAATGCTAATGACGCCCAGGGAGAAATTCATGACTTACTCACCTCGCTGCAATGTAAATATCCTGAGGGGCTCTTCATTGTTTGCGGAGACGTGAATCACGTAGATCTTCAAGTCTCCCTCCCAGCCTTCAATAAGAACGTCTTCACAGCTACGAGAGGAGATAAAACGCTCGACCAAGTCTTCACTAATGTAAAGGGGGCGTACACGGCGAAGACACGCCCAGCGCTCGGAGCTTCCGATCACGACTCTCTGATCCTGGCACCAAGACAACTCCCCCCACTCAGGCGCTCCAAGCCGGAACAAAGAGAGATAAGAATCTGGCCTCAAGATAGTTCCCCCATGTTGAGAGACTGTTTTGAGAAGACAAACTGGTCTGTTTTCAGAGAAGCAGCTACTGATGGAAGTTCAGTGGATATGGAACTGTACGCTTCCTCAGTCCTGGGCTACATCAGTACATGCTCTGAAAATGTATCCATAAAAAAATATGTTAAATCCTACCCGAACCGGAAACCCTGGTTAAATAAAGAAGTTCACGCCTTGCTAGCAGCCAGGGACACTGCATTCAAGTCAGGAGATAAAGAGGAGCTGAGAAAGAGCAGGAAAGAACTGAAGGATGGCATTAAGAAGGCCAAGGCCACGTATGCACAGAGGATCGAGGGACAGTTCACCTCACAAGACCCACGGAGCATGTGGAAGGGTATTAAATGCATAACAGATTACAAAGGCAAGAACAAACAATGCCCCAGGGACCCATCTCTGCCTGATGCCCTCAATAAGTTTTATGCACGTTTTGATGATCCAAACAGACCAGCTAGCACCAGACTCACCTCATCACCAGATGAAGAGCATCTCAGGGTGTCCGCAGCAGAAGTGAGAGGCAGTCTCAGAAAGATTAATCCTCATAAAGCAACCGGACCAGACAACATCCCAGGGAAAGTTCTGAAGGAATGTGCGGACCAGCTCTGTGAGGTGCTGGCTGACATCTTCACCACCTCACTTGCACTGGAGTCAGTTCCCACCTGCCTGAAGACCGCGACCATCATCCCAGTCCCAAAGAGCTCCACAGTGACTGGTCTGAATGACTATAGACCGGTGGCCCTCACCCCGATAGTCGCTAAATGTTTTGAGAAACTGGTCATGTCCCACATCAAGGCAACCGTCAACATCAACGAGGACCCTCATCAATACGCATACCGTGAGAACCGATCAACAGAGGACGCCATTTCTTCCGTGGTCCACACTGCTCTCACCCACCTGGATCAGAAGGACTCATACGTGCGTCTGCTCTTTGTGGACTTCACATCTGCCTTCAACACCATGATCCCCCAAACTCTGATAGACAAACTATCTACACTTGGACTAAGCCCCTCTATTTGTAACTGGGTACTAGACTTCTTAACAGACAGACCACAGTCCGTGAAGATCCACAACTTCTCCTCCTCCACCATAACCCTCAGCACTGGCTCTCCTCAGGGATGTGTGCTGAGCCCCCTTCTGTTCACTCTGCTCACATATGATTGTACAGCCACACTTCCAGGCTGTCATATTGTTAAGTTTGCAGATGATACAGCGGTGGTGGGATGCATCACAAACAATGATGAGTCCAGCTACAGACAGGAGGTGGAACACCTGGAGAGCTGGTGCAAAGAGAATAATCTTCACATGAATGTGAAGAAGACAAAGGAGATGATTGTGGACTTCAGAAGGAACAAACACACCCATGCCCCACTGAAAATAGGTGGGTCTGCAGTGGAAGTGGTCTCCAGCTACAAATACTTGGGTGTACACATGAATGATAACCTCAGCTGGAGCAACAACACCACCAGCCTGATCAAGAAAGGTCATCAGAGACTCTACTTCCTCAGACGGCTGAGACGTGCTGGTCTGAGCAGCCCAGTTCTCACCTCGTTCTACAGGTGTGCAGTGGAGAGCGTCCTGTGCTCCAGCATCAACGTGTGGCATGGAGGCTGCACAGTTGAAGAGAGGAAAGCTCTACAGAGAGTGGTGAAGGCTGCACAGAAGTCTGTTGGAGTCAGTCTCCCCACCATCACAGACATTTACACCTCCAGATGCAGGAAAAGAGCCACCTGCATCATGAAAGACCTCACTCATCCAGCACACTCACTCTTTGCCCCACTCCCCTCAGGACGGAGGTTGAGGAGCATCAAGTGTAGAACCACTAGACTGAGGAACAGCTTCTACCCTGAGGCTGTTAGACTCATGAATAAATAAAAATAAAATAAAAAATAAACACTGCAAAATATCACATCATGCTGATGCTGATCTGTTTTCTTGTTGCTGTGTTCATCTGTGTTCATCTGTGACCATCTGCTCATACAAACTCATGTTCGTGCTGCTGTTTATTCCCACTATATTAGGCTTAGTGTATTACTAGTTGATGTTTTTCTTAGTTAATTCTAGATGTTATTACTGTTTTTCTCTTGCATTTGTTGTTGGATGTAACTGGGACCCCGTGTACATAATCTCGTTTTCATCACATGTACCACATGCGGTGCAAATGACAATAAAGACTCTCTGACTCTGACTCTGACTCTTATAGGTTTGTGGCATATAGAAGCTTTGTCAGCTGGTATTGGGGATTTCTTGGACGCAGGATCAGAGTTGTCCTCCCCTCGTGTGTTGTCCTACGGATTCGTCTGGAGTTTCCAGACCGCCAAGGACAGTATGTCGGCTTCCGACTGTCTCTGCTCGGTTGAAACGTGAGACAAACTTACTGATCACCTCTTCCATTTCTGGATGATCATACTCAGCAGACAGTTCTGGAGGGACTTGTATTTTGAGCATCTCTACACGATATGGTTCCGGGTCTTAAAAGACTGGTCCCATAATCAGAAACAGCAAGTCATCAACATAACCTGTGTATAAGAAAACAGTTAGTTCACTCATTTTGTACATACTTTGTGTAATTTAAATATATATATATATTTCATAAAAAGTGGCCAAGTTTTAAAATAAATATATTTTTATACCCTTACCAAATGTTGCTTCTGTTTTTATGGGTTTTACTCTGCACTCGCCCTTCTTGGACTTGGGGAAATGTCTCCGATAGCGATGATCCCCTAAGGATGTTGTGGCCTGCTCTCGTCCTGCATTTTCATTGAAATGAAGCGCTGCCAGGTAGAGTCTGTATAAGAACAAAATTAACACAAAATGTGACAAAATATATTCAGAATGAAATATTAAAAATTAAAATGTTTACCTGCAAAGCATTCCAAGGAAAGGGTAGACCACATTTTTAGAAGCAAATCTCAAGATCACGCTGTGAAAAAATTTCAATGCAGATGTCTGGTGGTGTGGGCTGAGTTTGGAAACATCCTTTAGGACCCTTTTTGTACTGAGCAATTTCTCCAGCTGGTAAAATGTAGGAGTTCCTGAAAAAATAACAGCAGTACTGTGAAAAAAATAAATTAAACATTTTACATTTTCTATTTCTTTGATAGATACCTGCTGTGAGACATTTTTTCTTGTCTTTGCTTTTTCGAACTGCATGAAGACAGGTGGGGAATGCAGGGTCCTCGTGGACGTGGACATCCCGGACATGGTTGAGAAATGAGTTCCATTTCGCCACCCTCTCTGGTCCGGTTTGGGATGTCGCTGCAGTCCAGTATATGTGGTTTTTAATGGCTGGTATCCACTTCTTCAGTTCCTCGCAATTTTTTTCTTACTTATCTTGTCTAGCTTCTTCGAAAATCCTATATAAGAAAACACAATTTTATATAGATTTCTTCATCATCTATAATTTTTATTTGTATATTAATTGTTATCAAAACAATGTACCTTTCTCCATGTGCCAGACATCGTAAAACTGATTGATTTGGCTTTCCCTGAGAAATTTCTGAATCTGTGGATGTCTGTCAGTGACTATGCAGTCAATAGTCAATTTGTGCTCTTCCAATAGTGCAAGGCTTCTCTTCAGACCCTCCTTCTCCATATTAGTGCTGCCACCAACTTCATTGCTCTGAAAGAACACCAGTATGTTAAAAAGCATTACCACATGCAAGTCCATGCATTTTAAATCTCCCTACAGAGACATTAATTTGTACTCACCTGAACTAATTGAATATCGATGACAGTGTTGGTTCTCATGTTCATCATTGTATAGCTTCCAAATTTTGCAGAATGACCTAAAAGTATACAAATGGAGTTAAACTGTTATCACACTTCATCACATATTAATTTGTATATAACTAACCAGGAGAGTCTGCTCTCATGTCACCACCAAGGATGACATTTTCCTTGCTGAGGTAGAGCAGCATGTCATTCTGGGATGCCTTCCACTTGCTGATAATAGCAGGTTCTATATAAGTTCTTGCGTGTTTACGAAAAGTTTCATAAACAAAGAGTTGGAGGTGCAAAGCCCTGAAGACCTGATGGCACACACACACACAAAAAAAATCAGTAAATTTTATAAACTGACACAGGATTATGATATTTAAATTCTGATTAGATTTCAAAAGTATGAAAATTTGAAATACCTTTTGTATTGTTATAAATGATGCTCCAGAGAGATATACTGCAGCTGACAGTTGAAGATTTCCTGCTGGAGTGCTACGTAGTAGTGGCTGGCTGTTCCAGGTCCTACTGTACTCACAGTGGGGGCAGTTCTGCACCACGGAGATGAATGTGCCGCGGTCGCTTGTTAACGGTACATGTGCGCTTGCACACAGGACACTCCTTGAACAACTCTAAAATGTTGGTCTCATACACAATATATTTTTTCTCATTGTGTATTGTAGTCGGTGTGATGTTTCTGAAAATAAAAATGTAAAAGACATTTACATTTGAATTGACATACATTATATGAAATTCAAGAAAAACATAATCATTTACTCACAACATGTCTGCAGATGTGGTTAAATCAGCGATAGATTTATCAGCATCATAGGTGGGGTCCAGCTCTTCAGGAATGAACATTGAGCTAGTGCCCTCAAGTTCTACTCCCATGTGCTCTTCCATACCAGTTGTCTTTATAGGAGTAGACATGACGACAGTGTGATGTGCAGAGAAGGGGATTTTTGGAATGCCAACACAAGCGTCTTTGGTTATCACTGTTACGTTGACACCTGGTGAGATATACAAAAAGCCAAAAACTCACCCTCTAAGAAGCGGGCTAAAATAGTTGTTCTATTTAAAAAGGTATGATGATAAACACTAATGGGTGTCTTATATACGCTTTACTTGTGCACAGTATGTTGAGCTGAATGTTTATATGTGTTGAATATTATTATACAAAAGTAAATTTATGAGTAACATACAATTTGATATTTAGTCAAATAAAGTCAAAGCTACACACCTTTTGATCTGTAGTTGGGCAGAAGAGTTCTCTGAGATAGTTGTGTACCCACAGTTCGTTGTTGTATTTGCTCATTCTCTGTTTGGCAAGCAACGTCCCTTCTTGTAGATGTTTCAGCCTGTAAGATAACAGACAGATAAATTAAAATGCTGTTATGTTTAATGAAAGATTGTTATATAATGTAACATAACAATTATATCTAAATTGAAAGAAATACTAATTACATCACAGCCGGCCGGACTAAAGATTTTGACAATATATTTCTGGCAATACAACATGTCAACACAACCTAGAAGTGATTACTAATTGTTTTGAGCTTGGCCCACTATTCTGCAAGATGAGACACTGTCTCATGCAGCACATTCAGCTTTTTAGATATTTATTAGTGAGCATTGTGGTGACCTATAACACTTGGATATTATGCACTGTACTGAAAACATAAATAAGATTTATATGCATGCTCTACATTATAGCTGCTGATGTTATGGAGAAAATATTTGAAGAGGACAGTGATAATTAGCATATTTGTCACTCAGAATACTTTTTATGGTTTTGATAAACAGGATCTTGTGACCATCAGTAGAAAATAGTAGGTCTCAAAGTGTTACAACTACGAGCTTTGTAAAGACAATCGTTCAGATTACGATGAAAACACACACACATAGGGTTGCAACTAACGATTATTTCTCTGTTCTGTTTCCGCCTCCCTCCTCGGTCTGTTCAAGCCACACACAGCAACACGCTGCAGAGTTTTTTTTTTTTTTCAAACTTTATTCAGTCAGCCAGCTGACTACGTTCTACCGGTGAACAAAACAGCTCCGCGGCGCCGTGAAAGAAGCATAATCGCGCGACACAACGAATCGATGATGAAATTCGTTGCCAACGCTTTTAATTGTAAAATTTTATCGATTCGTTGTTGCAACCCCACACACACACACACACACACACACACACACACACACGGTACACAGGCTTAGCATTAGCTGTTGCTCCGCGTTAGCATTTCATAAACAACAAATCATGTTCATGCCGAACGGCACTTCTTGCAATGCCGAAACGAATATTGAACAGGTTGAACATTAATTCTCAGTTAACACAAGCTAATCATAAACAATAAGCCTGCGCTAAATCGTGTTCAAGCCGTGAAGACAAACAGTTAGCACAGGCTGTAGCTAAACAATCGAGGTACATAAGAAAACGTCTTCATACCGAATGCTAATAAATAATTTAAAAGACATCAGTCTGTACTTACACTAGCGTCATCTGCAGAACTTTGACGAATAGATGGAACAGCACCTTCCTTAAGCAGAAGTTTTTGTGCAAATCCGGCCTGGTACTGTTGGTAGTTGAGAAATGAGTCTGTTGTGAAATGAGCTGCGCAAACTACAACTTTCTTCGGTAATGTCGCCGGGACATTGCCATTAAAAATAAAATTAAGCCACGCATCTCTGTTCTCTGAGACTGGAAGAGTGTGCATCGACACATGTTGTGTAATGCAGCCAACAACGCAACATCGAACTTTAGGAGCCATTGTGCTGAGATGAACTCAGAAACGACCGCGACGTATTTATACTGAAGTGGGTGGAGCATCACCAGGGGTGGCTAGGTGAGGGGCTGGACTCAGGTTGGGGTGGGTTGTGGCTGCGGCTTGTGATGTCACAAACTGCAGGATTTGAAAACAAAACCTATTTATAACAAAAAAATAAATCTACTTAGAGTAAATATACCACTGGGTGCATTTCTTTGGCCTTAGGACTGTTTTTTTTAATGAAGTACATACCCAAAGTTGAGTAAAAAAAACATTAAAAAGTGAATTTTGAATCTGTGGTCCCCTTTAAAATTGAATAGCTTTCATTTGATACTATTTTCATCTTGCCACGGTGATACTTGACCTGACATTGTGTATCTGTTCCTACCAAACCCAGCCGGTCAAAGCAGATGTCCGCTTGTCTTGAGCCTGGTTCTGTTAAAGGTTTCTTCCTACAGAGGGAGATTTTCTTTCCATTGTTGCCTTCATGCTTGCTCAAGATAAGAGTTCTGTGATGGAATTAAGTTCAAAGCAGTCTGCTCCTCAGATAAACTGTGTTAAATTATTATTGTTTTATATATGAATGTTTCTGTTCAGTGCTATATTATATTAATTCATTACACACAGACTGATATATTTCAAATGTTTATTTATGTTAATGTTGATGATTATAACTGGAAATATTATAACCAATAACTAACGAAAACCCCAATTCAGTATCTCAGAAAATTACAATATTACTTAATTCATGTTAGCAGTTTTTGGTTTACTTGATTTCTAGAACCAGAAATCGTTGAAATACTAATCTGCAGTGTTGGACACTAGACCGCTAGGGAGCACTACTCCGCTAATAGCGGACCTAAACAATTTGTTAGCGCTATAGCGGATTGACTAACTTTTATAATTCATAAGCGGATTTGCGCTATTTTTATTTAAAATGCAGTACCGCTAATAACTAATTATCTATCAGTAAAAACGAAAAAAACTTATTTACGGGCTCTTAAATCAACCGGACGACTGCTCACGGACCATATCCTGTCAGCGCCGGATGTGGTCCGTGAAAAAAAGCGGTCCCCGCCCTAAGGGGGGCTAGAGAGAGCGCTCTCTCTATAGCAGTTAGCAGCCAGTGTGTTACTCTGCAGCCTTATTGCTTGTTTTCGAAGAGTCAGACGAAGAGTTTTTAACATGGAGGGTGAACTTATGGATGTTTCTCAGCGGCCTACGCGACGCGTCAGCGCCTCATTTGCCCTGTTCAAAATGGCGACCGGCCACAGAAGCGAAGGACTTTACAAGAAAACACGGTAAAAACAATTATTTCTTTGCTGAGAAAAAATATATTTCTTAGCTGACTTTATAGCACAAGGTTTTTCTGAGCTTAACCGTTTCACGAAATGGTCAAATCTGCTGGATTAAAAAAAGTAGTTCGCCATTTGCCCTGTTCAAAATGGCGACCGGCCACAGAAGCGAAGGACTTTACAAGAAAACACGGTAAAAACAATTATTTCTTTGCTGAGAAAAAATATATTTCTTAGCTGACTTTATAGCACAAGGTTTTTCTGAGCTTAACCGTTTCACGAAATGGTCAAATCTGCTGGATTTAAAAAAGTAGTTCGCCATTTGCACGTTAGCGCGTTAGCATTAGCTTCCGCTAGCTTTGCTAAGACATAAGCGCTTTTGAAATTACGGACCTAAATAAATTAATAAGCGCTTTAGTAATAGCGGAACTAATTTTTGGATTAGCGCTGCCCAGCACTACTAATCTGTTTGCTACACGATTAGCATTAGGCCTGTCTGTCAAAGGGCTGTGACTGTTAGACAAACACAATTCAAAATGAATTATTAAATTTATACCTGGATTAACTCTGACTTGACAGTTGTGTAGGTTGAATGACATTTCCACAATCTCAGGCCAAAATGAACACTGATGGCTGAAGCTTGAGTCTTTGCTGCTTCTCTAGTTAAGGATGTCCAATTCAAGAGTCAATCATGTGACTCTTGTATTGTTTGGTTGACACTGTTCTCTCTAATTAGTCACAATTAATTTTGTCAAACAACCAACCCTCCACAAAGTTGTTTCACATTTCTCATTTTTTTTAGGATTTGGGGGTTTGATTCCAAATGCATTCTCTTGGAGAGAATATTTGTCCTTTTTTAATGCTCAACAATCTTTAACAACGACAACAAGACCCAGTGATTAACTTAAATAAATAAAAAAAACTGTAAAAAGCCTAACAAATATTTTAAAATATTTTAGAAAACTTCATTTAAAAATGCCATTAGCATATTTCTTCATATAATCAACCCTGAAAGACCTACTTGTTGTAATTCACGTTCTCACAATAAGTGTCATTGTTGTGGTTTAATGAACATAAGGCCCTGTTTACACGGCACATATTTTGAGTGGAACCGCTACTTTCTCTTTGCGTCTTTGCTTATCGTTGACACGAGTTCACTGGCCCCCCTCTTTGCATCCAATACTTTTCTGATCCAGCGCTCAGGGTGGAACTTTTTCGCAGACCCCCCGTTGATAATGTAAACATCTCCTGCTGATCTTTTGTGTCAACCACATGCACCCAACTCGCACACGCGGACAGTGGGCATGCGGACATTTCACGTGTCACGCTGCAAAATATAACAGTTTAACAATAATAAACAGTATTTATGTTGGCGTGGGAGATGTATAAATTTATCTGAACTACAGTATCTATCTGGACTCGTTACGTTTTTTAAACAGTGCGTAACGTGCTGTGAAAATGAAGACACCAGGTTTATTTTTTATTTATTTATTTATTCAGCACCACAAACTTTACGTAACACAAACACTGAGAATTAAACTGAACACACTATTAAAACACGTGAACCGAACTGTAACTACGTTAATGAACTGGACTCTTGCTGTGTGTTCATCTGGACCCATCAGAACCGGTCTGCCTGTTTGTTGGAACGACAGCTCCACCTGGCAGAAATAAATAAATAAATAAATAAATAAAAACTCTGTTGTTGTGTGATCAAAGTAAACACAAGCAAACATTATATTAAGAACGTTGATTTACCTGCTGTAAGTCAGCTGTTTATCACGGAGGAAAGTCCGACATCATCCTCATCGTCACTCGGTTCTGATCCACAGTCCACTCAGCGTCTGGTGTGCAGCTTGTTAGATGAAGAGGTCCCGCTTGGTGTCAAATCTGTCGACTCTTATCCAAAATCCAGCTTTAACTAGTTGTTAGCTAAACGTTTAGCCCAGAAGAACACAGCAGACAGCCAGCAGTGAGGCAGCACGCATGCGCAGTGGGTGAAGGTTCAGCAGCACGCATGCGCAGTGGGTGAAAGGGGGGGCATGAGGGAGGGGGGAAATTCGAGCAGATCCGTGTCAACGCAAAACTTTTCATCTAATTAACATACCCAAAACATGCATTTCCCCCCACAGTGTCCGTGTAAACAGGGCCTAAAAAGGAAGAATGACATGTCAGATGTATCAATTCATCAAATGTGTCCATTTTAACTAGACTTTTCTAAAATCAATGTCCTTCTCTAATGCAGATTGTTTGAAAAAATAAAAATACAACAACAACATTGTTTTAGGATTCATTCATACAGGTTAATCCCATTGAGCCTCCGGGACTCATTTACAAGAGAGACCTGAATGAGGACCAGGATGAGTTTATTGAACTTAAATCATTTTGATCATTCAAATAGATGGGCTTCTTCCTATCTCTTGTAAACAAGATCTTCCAGTTTCCTCTTCTCTTTTCATGCACTCTGATATCCAAGCATCTGCAACCGTTCCTGATTGACTGACAGAGGAAGCAGAACTCGCTCATGTTAGTGAAAGAAAGGCCAACAAGAATGCATAATGCTGTTTTACTGTGTTGATGCCTTGGGTATTCAAATTGTGTTTGCTGGGAAGAGGAAACAAAATCAAGGCTGTGCATAAACTCCTTTTGATTGACTGTTGATGAATTCTTCAGAGATCACTGGAGGTAAACTCCTGTATAATGGAAAGGTTTCATATTGACAGCTAACCAATGAAATTCATTCCTGAACCCGGAATTCCCTCCAGGTAGGAAAAAAAAAGATTCCCATTGAGTGCTGTGTTAATTAAATAAATAAAACCCTTAACAACATTAGCTTTATTTTTATTTGAACACACTTGCTCTGCTGCCACATTCTCTATGTTTGTGTTCAGGCTCCTCTCTTCCACAAAATGTGGCTTGATGTGTGCCTGACAATGAAATATTCATTTCTCTCTGGTACTTCCACATCTGATTTACACTTCACTTTCTCTGAAGCCCAAGTTTTAAAACATGCGTGAGGAATTCCTTAGTTTCCTGTTTAAAACCAGCTTTGGGGCTTATTCCCTTGAGTGCAAGCATTGCTTTGAGGTTTATGAAAATAAAATGTGAACAAATCTATAGCATCTGGAGCTCTGAAGAGTGACATTTCTTTTGGAACTTAAAGCAACTAAAACAATGGCTTTGTTGTGACTATTTTTGCTCTGTGTTACAAAATTGGAGCTGATAGACGATATTTTGTTGTATTTTTTACAGAATGTGAAAGGCTAAAATTACCTGTCAAAATGCACCAACACAAAGGTATAATTTAGTGTGCATCATATAGAGAGGCAACCCAGTTTCTATTAAACCTGCACTTTATGTTTTTGTGTTATTTTTTTATTTTTGTTGCCACATTGTTTGCTGAGCTACAACGTGAATAAATGAACCTAATGACTCAGACGTTTCAGCTGAACACCATCAAAACAGCTTGATTCATATGATTCTCTGAAAAAGATAACATAACATGACAGACACTGTTTTTTTCATCAAACCCTGATGCAATTTGGGTTAAACTTGCTTAATGACACTGTTTGAAAGAACATATAGTCATGCATTTTTAAATTTTGGGAGGGAGGGGTATGTTGTTCTTGCTCTAAAGTTATTTTAAATCACAATATCCATGAACTGAGCTTATGTCGACAATGTTGAGTCATTAACCTTATGTAAGCTCAATTTTCATAAGGATACATTTTCAACCAAATTAATTACTGTTTATTATAAATATGCATGTTACATTTATAGCAAAAGCAACCACTTCAAAACAAGATAAAAATGTGTGATGATTTTAGTCATGAATATACAAAACATCCTGTGAAGACCATGCTAAGTCTTCACTGCTGGTTAACGATGAAAGTGTAATGTAGTCTAGATAAAATATAAATGTGTATTAGAAGTAAAATTATAGACGTATGCAATATTTTGTCAGTGATACTTGTTTTGGTATTTTACGGACTTTGGTCAAGTTTAATGGGTATATACAAAGTGCCATATTTTTCAGCCTATAAATTTGCATTTTTGGCTTAATATGCATACCATGTGACTTATACGGTGAAACAACATATTTATGGATTTTCCCCCATATTTATAAACCAACTTTTGCCTTAGATATGACCATATTCATTCATTCTGATTGAAAAAAAGAACTATCATTTTCAGCCACTTTTTCATTCAACCATTATTTATACAGTACAGGTTAATACCATTGAGCCTCGGGGACTCATTTAGAAGAGAGACCTGATTTTAACAGAGTGATGACAACAGTGGAAAACAATGACAACAATAGACAATCATAAAGGATGCATACATTTTTTAACAAGTGGAAATAAAATGGTAATTAAAAGGAAAACTAGAAATAAAAAAAAACAGCTAGATTGTAAAGTGATGTAGAAAACTAAAAACATGAACATGTCTGCATTGTTTTTCCCAGGAACTAAACAGATGTTTAAAGCCTCTTAGAGAGGTCAAGGTTGACAGCTTCAGAACTTTTTTGCAAGATAGTCCAGGAAACCGGAACCGCTACATGGCCCTCAAGTAGTATGGCATGCCGTTGTGTCATGTAATAGGTAACAGTGGCTATTAATGATACAATCGGCTTGTCAAAGCCAGCCACCTTTTTCCAGCTCACTGGAGCAACAATCAAATCAGCTTCGTTTTGCTGCGCTGCTCCAGCAAAATGCAGCTAATTTGACCATTGAAGAGCATTTATTAAAGGGGACCACACATGCAAAATTCACTTTTTAATGTTTTTTTACTAAACTTTGGGTATTTACTTCATAAAAAAACAGTCCTTGTGCCAAAAAAATGCACCCAGTGGTTTATTTACTCTAAGTAGATTTATTTGTCTGTGATTAAAAACGCTCCGTTTCACACTTCCTGCGGTTTGTGATGTCACAAACCGTAGCCAATCACCTCAAACCTGAGTCCAGCCCCTCACCTAGCAACCCCTGGTGATGCTCCACCCACTTGAGTATAAAAGATGTCACGGTTGCCTAGCGGTTTAGGAGCTGACCTGGCGGTCATTTATTCATTTATTTAGCCCATGGGGGGCTAGGGGTTTGCCCTGCTCCAGCCATGCAGCACATCTCGAGTAAAACCAGAATGTTTTATTACCTTGTTTGAATGAACTCTGTCTCGTTGAAACTGTGCACACACACTCTAGCGGTTTGGACTTGTTTCTTATATGATGAAGGACTACTGTTGCACAACTGTCAGTTTGGTTGAGCGGTTACGACACTTGACCGCCACGCAGGAGAGCGGAGATCGCGTCCCGTCAACGGCATCTTTTTTTTCCCCCCCTTTTTTTTAAAGCCTTTTGTTTCGGAGAAATCGGGGTGAGACTAGAATATACATCGACATAATAATACTTTATAATTGTTATTTTTACGTTTTAGTTCAATTTTTAGTGTAATATCGCTCCCAACGCGAAGCCGGCAGAAAACTGTGCACACACACACTCTCTTCGCGTAATGAGTAATAAAAAAGAGCCATCAAGCACCACTGATCGATATATTTTCAGATTAGCAACTTATTTATTTTAAGAATACCTTTCACTTCATCAAAATCTAATCAAAACTTCAGCGTTCTAAATGTAGGTGGTTGTGATTATTTCTTATACGATGAAAGACTTTTTGCACAACTGCACGGTTGGCCCAGAGGTAATGAACCGGACTCGTCATCTGAAGGACACAGGTTTGTGTCACGGTCGCGGATTTCTTTTTTTTTTAATTTTTTTTTTTAAGCCTTTTGTTTTGCAGACCGCCGGCGAAGACACCATCTGCGTGCGGGAGTTGTTGGGAGCTAATGACTTTTGAGGTCCGGGG
>JBBPBX010028099.1:0-32508 GCA_038048925.1 Garcialebias charrua
TCAGCAGTGGTGTAGATATTAGAGTAGTGTACTGTAAATGTAAACAGTAGTAATTAAATGTAAGCAGTAGTAATAAAAGTAAACAGTATTAATAAATGTAAACAGAGAATGTAAACAGTATTATGACTATAGGCAGTGATGTAATACAAACATTAGTGCAAGTATGAGAAGTAGTGCAAACTGTATGAGCACATGACCGAGAGTTTAGTGAATAACCCGTTTGATGACACAGAGTCCAGTGTTAAAATCTTTGTGTTGTGTGGTAATGTGTGAGAAAGTTTTAGTGTTAAGGCAGTTCAAATGGGAGGGGGGCAGAGCAGGCAGAGTGTTTAGCATCCTGACTGCCTGATGAACAGAGCTGTCTCTCAGTCTGCTGGTTCGAGCCTGGAGACTCCTCAGTCTCCTCCCTGATGGCAGCAGTCTGAAGCAGCTGTGTAGTGGGTGTGTGGGATCACCTGCCATGCAGTGGGCTTTCCGAGTGAGGCGTTTGCTGTGTAAGTCCTGCAGTGAGGGCAAGGAGGTGCCCACGATCTTCTCAGCTGCTCTCACAATGCGCTGGAGGCTCTTGCGGCAGGATGCAGTACATGCACCAAACCACACAGTGATGCAGCTGGTCAGGACACTTTCTATGGCACCTCTGTAGAAGGTGCTCATGATGGGGGTTGAAGCTCCAGCCCTTTTCAGCTTGCGGAGAAAGTAGAGACGCTGGTGAGCCTTCTTTGCCAGTGCTGCAGTGTTCCTGCTCCAGGACAGGTCCTTTGAGACGTGCACTCCCAGGAACTTGGTGCTGTCTACTCTCTCCACTGCGGTGCTGTTGATGGTCAGAGGGGCATGTTGGGCATCCCTCTTCCTGAAGTCCACAACAATCTCCTTTGTCTTCTCCACGTTGAGAGTGAGATTGTTGTGTCCGCACCACAAGGCCAGGCGGCTCACCTCGTTCCTGTAGTCCGTCTCATCGTTGTTGCTGATGAGACCCACCACTGTTGTGTCGTCCGCAAACTTGATGAAGTGGTTGGAGCTGTACGATGGTGTGCAGTCGTGTGTTAGCAGGGTGAATAGAAGGGGGCTCAGCACACATCCTTGTGGGGCCCCTGTGTTCAATGTGATGGTGCTAGATGTGTTACTCCCGACCCGCACTGTCTGTGGTCTCCCGGTCAGGAAGTCTAGCAGCCAGTTACACATTGAGGTGTTCAGCCCCAGACTGTCCAGTTTAAGGATGAGCTGTTGGGGGATGATGGTGTTGAATGCCGAGCTGAAGTCGATGAACAGCATTCTAACATAGGAGTCCTTCGTGTCCAGATGTGTGAGAGCTGTGTGAAGGGCAGAGGAGATGGCATCGTCGGTTGAGCGATTAGGTCGGTATGCAAATTGGAAGGGATCCAGGGAGGCAGGGAGGACAGATGTGATGCTTTTCATGACTAGCCGTTCAAAGCACTTCATCAGGATGGGGGTGAGTGCTACTGGGCGATAGTCATTGAGGCATGCGGGCGTTGCCTTCTTTGGGACAGGGATGATGGTGGTGGCTTTGAAACAGGTGGGGACGATGGCCTGGCTCAGTGAGATGTTAAAGATGTCCGTGAAGACCGCTGCGAGTTCCCCTGCACAGTCCTTCAGCACACGACCAGGTATGTTGTCAGGACCAGAGGCCTTCCGGGCGTTAATCTTGATGAATGATCGCCTTACGCTGTCTGAGGACAGCGTCAGCACCTGGCCATCAGGAGAGGGGGGGAGTTTATGTGCTGGTGTGCTGTTACTTGTCTCGAACCGAGCAAAGAACTCATTCAGTTCATTCAGCGCAGAGGCTGAGCTGTCACAGGTCTGGGGGGATGGTTTGTAGTTTGTGATGGTCTGTATTCCCTGCCACAGACTGCGTGTATCCCTGCTGTCCTTGAAACGGTGAGCTATTTTCCCGGAATACTGCCTCTTTGCCTTTCTGATGCCCCAGTCCAGGTTGTTTCTGGCTGCCCTCAGGCCCACCTGATCTCCCGCTTTGAAGGCAGCATTCCTGGCTTTCAGGAGTCTGTGAACCTCAGCTGTCAGCCATGGCTTCTGGTTAGCCCGAACAGTGATGGTTTTAAGGTTGGTTACATCATTAATAAGCCTAACCTGCTGCACATCCTTTCCAGCCTGATCCCTCTGTCTTGCCAATCGGTACAAGTCCTTCTCGCCCTCTTTAGTGTCCAGTCTCCCATA
This sequence comes from Garcialebias charrua, assembly GCA_038048925.1. Lineage (NCBI taxonomy): Eukaryota > Metazoa > Chordata > Actinopteri > Cyprinodontiformes > Rivulidae > Garcialebias > Garcialebias charrua. The sequence goes on from JBBPBX010028099.1 coordinate 2,194, forward strand.
CAACTCATTGTACGCCCTCTGCTTTGCCTTAGCTACTTCCCTCTTTGCTCTATGTCCCATCTCCTTATATTCCTGTCTCCTCTCTTCAGTCCTCTCACAGTCATATTTCTTCTTGGCTAATCTCTTTCTTTGAATGGCGTCCTGCACTTCACTATTCCACCACCAGGTTTCCTTATCATCCATTCTCTGTCCAGATGACACACCAAGTACCTTCCTACCTGTCTCTCTAATTACTGTTGCTGTAGTAGCCCAGTCACTTGGAAGCTCTTTCTTACCACCCAGAGCCTTTAACAGCTCGTCTCTGAATTTCTCACAACATTCTTCCTTCTTTAGCTTCCACCATTTGGTCTTCTTCTCTGGTTTTACTCTTTTTCTCTTCTTCGCAACAACAGTCATTCTACACACAACCATCCGATGCTGTCTGGCCACGCTCTCCCCTGCTACAACCTTACAGTCTCCAATCTCTCTCAGGTTTCCTCTTCTACACAGAATGTAATCGACCTGTGTACTCCTTCCTCCACTCTTATAGGTCACTCTATGTTCCTCCCTCTTTTGGAAATAGGTATTGACTATAGCCATTTCCATTCTCTTGGCAAAATCCACCACCATCTGTCCTTCCTGGTTTCTTTCCTTGACACCAAACCTACCCATCACTTCCTCATCCCCTCTGTTTCCTTCACCAACATGTCCATTCAGGTCTGCTCCAATCACCACTCTTTCCTCCCTGGGAATACTCTCTATCACTTCATCCAAATCTTTCCAAAATTTATCTTTCTCCTCCCCATCACATCCAACCTGTGGAGCATAACCACTTACTATGTTTAGCATCAGACCTTCTACTTCTACCTTTAGACACATCACCCTATCTGACACTCTCTTCACCTCTACTACATTCTTTGCCAACTCCTCCTTCAGGACCACCCCTACTCCATTTCTCTTTCTATCCACACCATGGTAAAACAGTTTGAACCCTGCTCCAATACTGCGAGCCTTGCTGCCCTTCCACTTGGTCTCTTGGACACATAAAACATCTACCTTTCTTCTCTGCATCATGTCAGCCAGCTCTCTACCTTTGCGACTCGCTGTGCATTTCTTAGAAATTTAACAAGATAACACCTAAAAACAATTATTTGTTTGCTTGAAATTATAGCAAAGGTGTGTCTCAGTCTTACTTTTCCTTAATAAATGCTCTTTGATGGTCAACTCAGCTGTATTTTTAAAAGTATGCTGTCCAGTCCAGTTTATTGTCTAGGTGGACCCCCAGGTACTTGTAGCAGTGTCCATCTTAGTACCCTTGATGTTGATTTGGTTGCGGGGGCTGATCTTCTTCCTGTAGTCCACCTGCAGCTCTTTAGTTTTTCCAACATTGAGTTGCAGGTTGTTCTGTCCACCACACCTCTGTATTCAGCTTCCTGGACACCAGGGATGCAGCCCACAATAGCAGAGTCATCCAGAACTTCTGCAGATGGCAGGATTGTAAGTTGTACCTGAAGTCTGGGGTGTAGAGGGTGAACAGAAACGGTGAGAGGACTGTACCCTGAGGAGCTCCTGTGCTGCTCAGTATGGTGTCCGAGGTGGTGTTCTGCAGCCTCAGCCTGTGAGGTAGTCTGATCCAGGTGACCAGCGAGTAATTCACCTGCATGTCCTGGAGCTACTGCAAAGTAGAGCAGGTCTGATGGTGGTCAATGGACTGGAAATATCAAAGAACATGACTCTTACAACACAGCACCGAGAACACAAAAGTGTGTTGTGGTGGGACTAAATGATGAAACTGGGTACAACAAGAATCAGTTTAATTTATTATTCAAAATACTTTATTAAAATCTGTTGCATTTCTATCCCAGACTTTCATAAAATTAAATATAATCCTCCTTTTGGGCCGAGCTTTGTGCCTAAACTTTAAAGTGAACAGCTTCTTCCGATGTAACAAATGAATATATTTTAAAAATGACTTGCACCTCAAATAAAAAAAATGTTTTGTCTGGTTTTTCGGATGGGTGAACATTAAATTCGCCTCATCTTGTAGTGTGTGACAGATGGCAGGATGCTGAGTGTGTGTGTGTCTGCCTTGTGCTTGTCCTCTCGCTGTGTTTTAGCCATCCAGACCAGCATTATACCCTGCCAGGATCAGATTAGGACTTTAAATTAGTGCTTGTGTTACGGGTCACCGTGGCAACTCCATCTTTCATGTCACACACTGTTGTGATTGTTTGAAGCCTGTGCACATAGACACAAAAACATACTGATACAGAAATGTGGAACACTGACTCAACTCACATGTATAAAGTGAAAATATTTCTCAGTAGATCAGCAGGAAGGCTGTGATGGAAACAGTGAGTAAATGATGAAAACTGCTTCGCTGAGTACAACAAGTTAAAGTATATCCAGGCTAGGCTGTAGGTTAGCCAACAAAGCTTAATAAAAATAAAAATTTCAGACTTATCAAGCAACTCTAAACAATCAACATAACAGTGAAAGAATTATACAGCTAATTATTATTTTTGATTTTTTGCATGACAGTTTGATTTGCTGCTGTTTTTGTAATCAAACGTCCATGTTACTACATGAAATATCTGTGTGGGAGTGTAATGGTGCTGAGGCTGCTGAATGTATCGTCCACTAGATCTGAACATGTAGTCAGTCAAAAGTTTACTAGTCCCAGCTGACAAGCTTCTTTAAAACTTTGCAGCTTTTAACTATGGATGTATTTTGTATCTTGTGGGGACAGACTACTTGACTGATGTTTCTGCATGTACCAGGAAGAATAAGAGAAATGACAGCAAATGTATTTAAAGACAGTTTAATTTGTGGCTTCTTTTCGTTACATCCTGCCTGACTGGTTATTGTTTTCCTTATCAGTGGAACTCTACTCTTTTGGCACAAGCTTGTTTTATTAGGCCCGAAGCAGCGAAGCGCTGCAAGGACCTATTGTAATTGTTGTGTTTATTAATTTTTTTTTTTATTTTTTTTTTATTCCCCCCAAAGAAGTGGCTTTTTGGAGGCTTTATCATATACGAAAACTCACCAAATTTGGCGGACTTGTCAGGACTGGTGAAAAATTACGTATTTTGGGGGCGTGGCAAAAATCGTCACAGAAACGGCTCAAGAGCGCCCCCTAGAAATTTTCAAAATACCCTCCGCATTGACCTTAGTTTGACGTAGAATCATGAAATTTGGTACACTTGTCCAACTCACCAAGATGCACAGAAAACCCTCTGGCACCAATGTTGTACAATAAATGGGAAGGCGGCCATTTTGAAACGATGACCAAATTTTCACCCCTTTTTGGCCGTTTACAGCCTCTGCATTTGAACGAACTCCTCCTATGAATTTCGCTTGATTTGGTTCAAACTTGGCCAGTTTCTTCATAAGGCATGGGGGAACAAACGACATCAAAATTGTGCGTTTTCATGAATGCTGAAGGGGCGGGGCCAGACGTCAAAGTTGGACATCTCGCCATGAAAAACGAAACGCTTACAGCTCTTACACGAAAAGAGTCTAATACATCAAACCTTCAGTTATTGACCCACATCCGGTCCCCTGCAAAACTGTATGGTCAAATCATGACATCACTTAAGCCACGCCCCCTGACAACAGGAAGTGTAAAGTTTTACTTTGAAAGGTCCATATCGGACCCGTGTTACCTAATCAGCGTGACATTGTGTCCAGTGACTAAAGACATGTTGGTGTAACAAGCTTTCCAGCACTGTTCGTTTTGGGTGGAGCAAGTGGGCGTGGCGACATGGCGAAGTAAGACGTAACGCCATAACCATACGTTTGGATCTAAAATCCACAGATTTGATCCGAGAAGTACCAAAATCAGTATGATCGATCATTGCCCACCCCTTGAACAGGTGTTTATGCTAATTAGCAAATCGCTACAGAAACGGCTCAAGAGCGCCCCCTAGAAATATTCAAAATACCCTCTGCATTGACCTTAGTTTGACGTAGAATCATGAAATTTGGTACACTTGTCCAACTCACCAAGATGCACAGAAAACCCTCTGGCACCAATGTTGTACGATAAATGGTAAGGCGGCCATTTTGGAACGATGACCAAATTTTCACCCCTTTTTGGCCGTTTACAGCCTCTGCATTTCAACGAACTCCTCCTAGGGATTTCGCTCGATTTGATTCAAACTTGGCCAGTTTCTTTATAAGGCACGGGGGAACAAATGTTATCAAAACTGTGCGTTTTCATGCATGCTGAAGGGGCGGGGCCAGACCTCAAAGTTGGACATCTCGCCATGAAAAACGAAACGCTTACAGCTCTTACACGAAAACTGTCTAATACATCAAACCTTCAGTGATTGACCCACATCCGGTCCCCTGCAAAACTGTATGGTCAAATCATGACATCACTTAAGCCACGCCCCCTGACAACAGGAAGTGTAAAGTTTTACGTTGAACGGTCCATATCGGATCCCTGTTACCTAATCAGCGTGACATTGTATCCAGTCACCGAAGACATGTTGGTGTAACAAGCTTTCCAGCACTGTTCGTTTTGGGTGGAGCAAGTGGGCGTGGTGACATGGCGAAGTAAGACGTAACGCCGTCACCATACGTTTGGTTCTAAACTCCACAGATTTGATCTGAGGAGTACCAAAATCATTATGATCGATCATTACCCACCCCTTGAACAGGTGTTTATGCTAATTAGCAAATACCCTCCATAGCGCCCCCTAGATTATTCAAACTGTTGTATCTCAGTGATACATCATCCGATCTGAACCAGATTTATTGTGCATCATCAGTGAGCCCTTGTGGACACATTGATATAGTGGGCTAACATTTGACTCAAGTGCGCCCCCTACATTATTTCTATAGTTATATCTCAGTGATACATCATCCGATCTGAACCAGATTTATTGTGCATCATCAGTGAGCCCTTGTGGACACATTGATATGGTGGGCTAACATTTGACTCAAGTGCGCCCCCTACATTACTTCTATAGTTATATCTCAGTGATACATCATCCGATCTGAACCAGATTTATTGTGCATCATCAGTGAACACTTCGACACACATTGATAATGTTATGTAAATTTTTACTCCATAGCGCCCCCTATATTATTACTACAGTTATATCTCAGTGATACATTATCCGATCTGCACGAGATTTATTGTGCTTTATCAGTGAACACTTCGACACACATTGATAATGTTATGTAAATTTTTACTCTATAGCGCCCCCTATATTATTACTACAGTTATATCTTAGTGATACATTATCCGATCTGCACGAGATTTATTGTGATTCATCAATGAACACTTCTACACACATTGATAATGGTATGTAAATTTTTACTCCATAGCGCCCCCTGTATTATTACTACAGTTATATCTTAGTGATACATTATCCGATCTACACAAGATTTATTGTGCTTTATCAGTGAACACTTCTACACACATTGATAATGGTATGTAAATTTTTACTCCATAGCGCCCCCTATATTATTACTACAGTTATATCTTAGTGATACATTATCCGATCTGCACGAGATTTATTGTGATTCATCAGTGAACACTTCTACACACATTGATAATGGTATGTAAATTTTTACTCCATAGCGCCCCCTATATTATTACTACAGTTATATCTCAGTGATACATTATCCGATCTGCACGAGATTTATTGTGCTTTATCAGTGAACACTTCGACACACATTGATAATGGTATGTAAATTTTTACTCCATAGCGCCCCCTATATTATTACTACAGTTATATCTTAGTGATACATTATCCGATCTGCACGAGATTTATTGTGATTCATCAGTGAACACTTCTACACACATTGATAATGGTATGTAAATTTTTACTCCATAGCGCCCCCTGTATTATTACTACAGTTATATCTCAGTGATACATTATCCGATCTGCACGAGATTTATTGTGCTTTATCAGTGAACACTTCGACACACATTGATAATGGTATGTAAATTTTTACTCCATAGCGCCCCCTATATTATTACTACAGTTATATCTTAGTGATACATTATCCGATCTGCACGAGATTTATTGTGATTCATCAGTGAACACTTCTACACACATTTATAATGGTATGTAAATTTTTACTCCATAGCGCCCCCTATATTATTACTACAGTTATATCTCAGTGATACATCCATCCATCCATCCATCCATCCATCTTCTTCCGCTTATCCGGGGTCGGGTCGCGGGGGTAGCAGCCTAAGTAGGGAGGCCCAGACTTCCCTCTCCCCAGCCACTTGGAGCAGTTCCTCCGGGGGAATCCCAAGGCGTTCCCAGGCCAGCCGAGAAACATAGTCCCTCCAGCGCGTCCTGGGTCTTCCTCTGGGTCTCCTCCCGGTGGGACGTGCCCGGAACACCTCACCAGGGAGGCGTCCAGGAGGCATCCTAACCAGATGCCCGAGCCACCTCAACTGGCTCCTCTCGATGTGGAGAAGCAGCGGCTCTACTCCGAGTCCCTCCCGGATGACTGAGCTTCTCACCCTATCTCTAAGGGAGAGTCCAGCCACCCTGCGGAGAAAACTCATTTCAGCCGCTTGTATCCGAGATCTTGTTCTTTCGGTCATAACCCAAAGCTCATGACCATAGATGAGGGTGGGAACGTAGATCGATCGGTAAATTGAGAGCTTTGCCTTTTGACTCAGCTCTCTCTTCACCACGACAGACCGGTACAGCGCCCGCTTCACTGCGGACGCTGCACCTATCCGCCTATCGATCTCACGCTCCAGTTTTCCCTCATTCGTGAACAAGATCCCGAGATACTTAAACTCCTCCACTTGGGGCAGGACCTCCTCCCCGACCCGGAGAGGGCATGCTACCCTTTTCCGGCTCAAGACCATGGCCTCGGATTTGGAGGAACTGATCCCCATCCCGTATCAGTGATACATTATCCGATATTTACCAGATTTATTGTACATCATCAGTGAGCACTTCAACACACATTGATACTGTGGTTTAACAGATTACTCCAATGCGCCCCTACATTATTTTTCAAACTGTTACATCTCATTGCTAGATCATCTGATCTGTTCTACATTTACTGTGTGTTACCAGTCAGCACTTCTAAACACGTATATATTGTTGTTATTCGCTAACTGTTCTTGGCAAACGGGTGCTGGATTGGCATGAGAGAGTTCGAGTTGGTGACCGAGCAGATCAGCTGGAGGTCCCGTGGTCGACATAATAAGGCCGGAGCGGCGCTAAGCTGCGAGGGCCTCAATGCTGCTTGCAGCTTTTATTATTATTATTATTATTATTATTATTATTATTATTATTATTATTATTATTATTTAGGATTAATTTTTTCAAAGTCAGTTTCAAAGTGATCATGTGGTCTTTTCTTTTTTTATTGTTTTTAGTCACAGGAAGGCAGGCAACTATAGCCTGCATTGGCTGGCAGCTGGCCAAGTGAGTGACGAGGTTTGCAATTTCTTATCAATCTAACCTAAACGACACACACACGTACACACATATATTATTAAGTCCGACTGATATGGAAACGTTGGCTATCACCGATGACAATATCGGGAGGGAAGGCTAATGGTGATAATAGATATATTGGCTGAAAAATTGTAGCTACTTTTATTTTGAGCTACTTTTATTCTTGAAACATTCTTCCTAACGTGCATTCATATTTTCTATCCTCCACTATTTACCATAAAGTTATTAAGTGTGTTACTAAAATATAAATTAAACAAAGAAACGTCATTCCTTGTTCATTAGTCATGTACAGTGGGGCTTGAAAGTTTATGAATCCTTTATAATTTTCTATATTTCTGCATAAATTTGACCTAAAACATAATTAGATTTTCACACAAGTCCTAAAAGTAGATAAAGAGAACCCTGTTAAAACAAATGAGACAAAAATATTATACTTGGTCATTTATTTATTGAGGAAAATGATCCAATATTGCATATTTGTGAGTGTCAAAACTAAGTGAACCTCTTAGGATTATCAGTTAGTTTGAAGGTGAAATTAGAGTAGGGTGTTTTCAATCAATGGATGATGATCAGGTGTGAGTGGACACCCTGTTTGATTTAAAGAACAGGATCTATCACAGTCTGTTCTTCACAACATGTTTGTTGAAGTGTATCAGAGGAAGTTCGAGACCATTGTTACTCTCCCCAGGAGTGGTGGACCAACAAAGATCACTCCAAGGTGTGGAATAGTTGGTGAGGTCACGAAGGACCCCAGGGAAACTTCTAACAACTGAAGGCCTCTCTCACATTAACTGATGTTGATGTTCATGAGTCCACCATTAGGAGAACTGACAAATATGGTAATGGTTCATGGCAGGGTTGAAAGAGGAAGACACTGCTCTCCAAAAAGACACTGCTCTCCAAAAAGAACATGGCTGCTCGTCTGCAGTTTGATAAAGATCACGTGGACAAGCTAGAAGACTGTTGGAAGAATGTTTTGTGGATGATGAGACCAAAGTAGAACTTTTTGGTTTAAATGAAAAGTGTTATGCTTGGAGAAATGAAAACAACATTCCTGCTTTAGAACACGGTGAAACATGGTCAGAGTCAGAGTCAGAGTCAGAGAGTCTTTATTGTCATTTGCACCGCATGTGGTACATGAGATGAAAACGAGATTATGTACACGAGGTCCCAGTTACATCCAACAACAAATGAAAGAGAAAAACAGTAATAACATCTAGAACTAACTAAGAAAAGCATCAACTAGTAATACACAGCTAACTAAGAAAAGCATCAACTAGTAATACACAGCAGCACGAACATGAGTTTGTATGAGCAGATGGTCACAGATGAACACAGATGAATACAGCAACAAGAAAACAGATCAGCATCAGTATGATGTGATATTTTGCAGTGTTTATTTTTTATTTTATTTTTATTTATTCATGAGTCTAACAGCCTCAGGGTAGAAGCTGTTCCTCAGTCTAGTGGTTCTACACTTGATGCTCCTCAACCTCCGTCCTGAGGGGAGTGGGGCAAAGAGTGAGTGTGCTGGATGAGTGAGGTCTTTCATGATGCAGGTGGCTCTTTTCCTGCATCTGGAGGTGTAAATGTCTGTGATGGTGGGGAGACTGACTCCAACAGACTTCTGTGCAGCCTTCACCACTCTCTGCAGAGCTTTCCTCTCTTCAACTGTGCAGCCTCCATGCCACACGTTGATGCTGGAGCACAGGATGCTCTCCACTGCACACCTGTAGAATAAATAAATAATAAGAATAAACACTGCAAAATGTCACATCATGTTGATACTGATCTGTTTCTTGTTGCTGCGTTCATCTGTGACTATCTGCGTTCATCTGTGACCATCTGCTCATGTTCGTGCTGCTGTTTATAATGATGTTTTTCTACTACATTAGGGCTTAGTGTATTACTAGCTGATGTCTCTCTTAGTTAATCCTAGATGTTATTATTGTTTTTCTCTTGCATTTGTTGTTGGATGTAACTGGGACCCTGTGTACATAATCTCGTTTTCAACACATGTACTACATGCGGTGCAAATGACAATAAATTCTCTCTGACTCTGACTCTGTAGAAGGAGGTGAGGACTGGGCTGCTCAGACCAGCTCGTCTCAGCCGTCTGAGGAAGTAGAGTCTCTGATGACCTTTCTTGATCAGGCTGGTGGTGTTGTTGCTCCAGCTGAGGTTATCATTCATGTGTACACCCAAGTATTTGTAGCTGGAGACCACTTCCACTGCAGACCCACCTATTTTCAGTGGGGCATGGGTGTGTTTGTTCCTTCTGAAGTCCACAATCATCTCCTTTGTCTTCTTCACATTCATGTGAAGATTGTTCTCTTTGCACCAGCTCTCCAGGTGTTCCACCTCCTGTCTGTAGCTGGACTCATCATTGTTTGTAATGCATCCCACCACCGCTGTATCATCTGCAAACTTAACAATATGACAGCCTGGAAGTGTGGCTGTACAATCATATGTGAGCAGAGTGAACAGAAGGGGGCTCAGCACACATCCCTGAGGAGAGCCAGTGCTGAGGGTTATGGTGGAGGAGGAGAAGTTGTGGATCTTCACGGACTGTGGTCTATCTGTTAAGAAGTCTAGTATCCAGTTACAAATAGAGGGGCTTAGTCCAAGTGTAGATAGTTTGTCTATCAGAGTTTGGGGGATCATGGTGTTGAAGGCAGATGTGAAGTCCACAAAGAGCAGACGCACGTATGAGTCTTTCTGATCCAGGTGGGTGAGAGCAGTGTGGACCACGGAAGAAATGGCGTCCTCTGTTGATCGGTTCTCACGGTATGCGTATTGATGAGGGTCCTCATTGATGTTGACGGTTGCCTTGATGTGGGACATGACCAGTTTCTCAAAACATTTAGCGACTATCGGGGTGAGGGCCACCGGTCTATAGTCATTCAGACCAGTCACTGTGGAGCTCTTTGGGACTGGGATGATGGTCGCGGTCTTCAGGCAGGTGGGAACTGACTCCAGTGCAAGTGAGGTGGTGAAGATGTCAGCCAGCACCTCACAGAGCTGGTCCGCACATTCCTTCAGAACTTTCCCTGGGATGTTGTCTGGTCCGGTTGCTTTATGAGGATTAATCTTTCTGAGACTGCCTCTCACTTCTGCTGCGGACACCCTGAGATGCTCTTCATCTGGTGATGAGGTGAGTCTGGTGCTAGCAGGTCTGTTTGGATCATCAAAACGTGCATAAAACTTATTGAGGGCATCAGGCAGAGATGGGTCCCTGGGGCATTGTTTGTTTTTGCCTTTGTAATCTGTTATGCATTTAATACCCTTCCACATGCTCCGTGGGTCTTGTGAGGTGAACTGTCCCTCGATCCTCTGTGCATACGTGGCCTTGGCCTTCTTAATGCCATCCTTCAGTTCATTCCTGCTCTTTCTCAGTTCCACTTTATCTCCTGACTTGAATGCAGTGTCTCTGGCTGCTAGTAAGGCGTGAACTTCTTTATTTAACCAGGGTTTCCGGTTCGGGTAGGATTTCACATATTTTTTTATGGAAACATTCTCAGAGCATGTACTGATGTAACCCAGGACTGAGGAAGCGTACAGTTCCATGTCCACTGAACTTCCATCAGTGGCCGCTTCCCTGAAAACAGACCAGTTTGTCCTCTCAAAACAGTCTCTCAACAAGGGGGAACTATCTTGAGGCCAGATTGTTATTTGTCTTTGTTCCGGCTTGGACCGCCTGAGTGGAGGGAGTTCTCTTGGCGCCAGGATCAGAGACTCGTGGTCGGAAGATCCGAGCGGTGGGCGTGTCTTCGCCGTGTATGCCCCCTTTACATTTGTGAAGACTTGGTCGAGCGTTTTATCTCCTCTCGTAGCTGTGAAGACGTTCTTATTGAAGGCTGGGAGGGAGACTTGAAGATCAACGTGATTGACGTCCCCGCAAACAATGAAAAGCCCCTCAGGATATTTACACTGCAGCGAGGTGAGTAAGTCATGAATCTCTCCCTGGGCGTCATTAGCATTAGCATCAGGGGCTATGTAAATAACGCTGATTATGATCACTGAATAGTCACGTGGCATATAATGCGGCCGACATCTAACTGTGATCAACTCCACGGCAGCTGAACAAGCTCTTTTTATCACAGCACAGTTCGTGCACCAATCTTTGTGTACGTAAATACAAACACCGCCGCCTCGCGTTTTCCCCGTAGTCTTGATGCACCGGTCCGTTCTGAAGAAGAGCCGGTCGTCCAGCTCGTAAACTGAGTCTGGAGTGTCCTCAGAAATCCACGTTTCAGTAAGACAAAGCACGGAACATCTTCTCATCTCCTCCGACGTGGTCACCCTCAAACGAAGTAGATCCATCTTGTTGTCGAGCGAGCGCACGTTAGACAGAAAAAGAGCCGGCATCGGGGGTTTACCGGTTTTAGCGTCTGCCCGCATTCTCGTCATAATTCCTGCACGACAACCTCTCTTCTTTCCACGAGAGCACCGCTTTCTTTTCTTTCCCCTGGAGCGCATCTGCTTCCAGAAGGACGTTTTTAGCAGGTCCAATCTTCCGAGCTCTGATTTGAGTTCGTTGCTGATTTCAGCTGTGCCCTGTGGTAAATCCGCTCCGATTCTTAACAGATCAGTTCGGCTGTAATTCACCCGCAAAAAACGCGCAGAGTGGTAGTATCATGGTTTGGACCTGTTTTGCTGCATCTGGACCAGGATGGCTCGCCATCATTGATGGAACAATTCATTCTGAATTATGTCAGGTACGGAAAGCAAAGGTTCACATACTTTTGACACTCACAAATATGTAATATTGGATCATTTTCCTCAATAAATTAATAAATGACCAATTCTAATATTTTTGTCTCATTCGTTTAACTGGGATCTCTTTATCTACTTTTAGGACTTGTGTGAAAATCTGATGATGTTTTAGGTCATATTTATGCAGAATTACAGAAAATTATAAAGACTTTAAAACTTCCAAGCACCACTGTAGTTCAAACATTAAAACAAATATTTTCAGTTTAGAATATTATGCAAATAAGTCCCCAAATGACTGTTGTTGTATTTTCAATCAGTAGCTGCACTTGCACTTTATAACATTTCTTTACAATTTGTTTTTAGCTTTCTATACTTTTTTAAAGTGGATGAAAAGGTCAAAAGGGTATTTGATGTTATTTTATTGCTAGAGCTAGCTAGTTCTTGAATGAACATCAATTCATAGTTGTCTGTCAGGTCAGATGTTACTTTTTAGTCCCAAGCAATGCTCCATAAAGCTTCCAGTACTTCAGACACAGGCGCAGGCCTGTAACAGTACATGTGTAGTTCATGGACTTTACCTCTCCTCCCTCGCCTCCGTCCCATCATGTAATCCTGCAGCTGTGAATTTGGTGTCAGCGCTGGTTCCAGTGTCACACAGACTGACACAATGGTTGCTCTGTAGTCCACTCACTGTATTGTTCCTCACTGGGCTTGGAGACACAATGAGGCTCTTATCCACAAAGGCTAGAGTCTGACAGAGTCCCTGTCAGGTGCTTCTCTTCCAAATTGGTTTATGAAGCCATCAGTTGAATTGATCAAACAAAACAATAATAACCTTTATGAAATTTGGCTCAGGCATTCACTACTGATGAACAAAACATAAACTTCTCACTTAAATCTGTTAGAAGTTTAGGTGTTATTACCTACCAATTACAGGGAACCCTCGACCTACGGCAACCCGGACCTATGAACGTATCATATTTAATAATTTAATAAAAATATGAAGATTATTTTTTTTTTTTGGTGTTTAATGTTATTAATTTCATGTGTACAGCACTTTGTTGCAGCTGTGGTTGTTTTAAAGGCTTTATAAATAATATTTTTAATAAAAATGATCATTTTTAATCATAATTGCGCAACTTCCGGCCGTTTCAGGAAATGCCGCGGCAGCCATTTTAGGAAGGTCTGGGGTCCCGCCAGCCGGCTTTGAGGACTGTGTGTGTGTTCCAGGATTGCCTCATATGGATACAGTAAATTACTAGCTGGAATCGCTCTGTGAACTCTGTGGATGTCTCAGGCCTGTCTCAGGCCTGTCTCAGTCATCGCGACGCACCGCCGCGCGAACACCTGCACATGGCCTGGCTAACACGCAGCTAGCAGAATCTAACACAGGCCTGGAGCAGCAGCCGCCGATCGCTCGCTCGCCGAGCCACCGCACAGCTTGGCCCGACAACATCAACTCATGGCTTGGCTAAACACGCAGCTAATGCAGAAGCTACGGGCGGCAGCAGCAGCCGCGGTTCGCTCGCCGAACCAGCGCGCTGCGCCGCCCGACAACCTAAGATGTCGGCTTTGACCAGCTCAAAGTAAAAAAATATATTTTTATTCATTCTGTATTAATTAATTATTTTATTCTGTAATTTATTATTGTTCTGTTCACTAATAATCCACTACACTGTGGTGTTAGGTGTGTTAGGATAGGCGAAGTGCTTGGAAACTATATATATATATATATATATATATATATATAGATATATATATAGATATATATATATATATATATATATATATATATAGATATATATATATATATATANTATATATATATACGTGCAGGGCAGTGGCGGCTGGGGTGGTCCCCGACCTACGGCAAAATCGACCTGTGAACGGTCCTTAGGTCCGGAACTCATTTGTAACTCGAGGGCTCCCTGTAAACTGCTGTGCAGATAATTAAATGCTTTAAATCAATGAGTTCCTTTAAGTTTTTAATGTGACAATGCAGCGTCCTAACAACCGTTTAAAACGCTGTGAATGAAATTTAGCTCCGACCTTCAGTTCATTTAGAGTCTGTTTAATGAATGAGACGATCGTGTTATAAAGTAGATCAGCCAACATCAAGAAAGATGTTCAGCTTTTGGCAATTGTGTATCAAAAACATGGAACGTCGCACATCGATCTTAAGCTTAGTCGTTTCCTATTAAACATTTTTACGTTTTTTTATGATGTGGGTCTTTTTTAACACAAATATGAGGAAGTAAATGAAGCACTTGCTAGTGGAGTGGAGAAAAAGGTACCAGCATTTCTATTTTAAACATACAAGAAACAAAAATTACTGTATTTTTTGCTGTATAAGTCACATTTTTGCTTAAATTAGCAAGTCCTGTGACTTGTACACTGAAGCGACTTATTTATGTTTTTTCCCATATTTATAACCAATATTTGGTTGAGAGCTGAGAATTTCATTCATTCTGACATGGAAAATATTGAACACTACCAATTTCAGCCACTAGAGGGTTCTCAACTAAGCAAAGTGTCTCATTAATAGGTAAAAGTGGCTATTATTGAGACACTTGGCTTGCCATACCAAGCCACCTTGGTCCCTGGAACTCCTGGAATGAACGTCAAATCAGCTGCATTTCGCTGCGCCACCAAGTGAAATGCAGCGGATTTGACCATTAAAGTGCATTTATTAAGAAAAAGTTCGACTGAGACGCACCTTTACTATAATGTCGAGCAAACAAATAATTGTGTTTTGGCAGTTATCTTGTTAAATTATTCTTAAAGTCCTCACGTGCACACTCCCACAGCCGCCATTTCGCAGCCAATATATTTTTGGCACAACATCGGTCTATGTTTCCGGGTTGTCAGCGGTGACGCATAATAGATGCGACGTATTTATATTTTTTCCCACTTTATTAGACACATTTGGACTGATGTGACTTATACGGCGACAAGTACAGTATGCTACAACCAAACATTGACGAATGATCATAATTGGTACAATTGATTATGCCATCATTAGCTGTGTAGTTTAAAAAACATTGTCATTCATTCAACCTATTATTATTATTATTGTAATATCTATACCACAAATGATAGCTTGGACTTCAAGAAATCATAGACTACTATATCTGCATGCTAATAATGCATTTGGTCAATCCAACCTTAAAGCCCACACCTGGTTTAGATGATAGTGATGACAGAAGAGATCTTGACAACGATGTGGGTTTATCACAACTGATTCACTCCCAATATTAAACAGTCATGTCACACATTTTTCTAATCTGGTGCAGCCCATAAGTATTCTCAGCAGCACCTTTCCTGTGTGCTCTGTATATTTAGTGATTAGTTTAAGTATCGAGTAAAACGTTTGTCTGTTGGTTTATAATTTCTTAAATATTTCAATCTTTTTCTAATTTCACTTGAACAAACAAAACACAAAAACTCTAGTCTTGTGTTCTTCACAAACAAATCAGTGCATCTTTTGTGCTGTTTGATGCATAAGAAAATTATTCATTTTGTTAATTTAGTATACCGGTAATTTATATCATATTCATCAGTTTTACTGGCACTTCACTTTAATGTCAGTGTTGTTTTTGTTGTGTTACACTACCAAACAGTTAATGTCTCAAAACTGACTTGATTGACATTTTTTATTACCTTTTTTTTACCCTTAATGAGTTGACCTGTATTTCTATAAATAAAAAAGTAAATAAATAAATAAATAAAAATACCTAAATGTAGTAAAAACGCATATTGTCAAATGTTTACTGCCTCAAATCCAGATTAAATTGAAAAGTTAATGCCAACAGAGCTCAGCTGTTTAATCCAGTTTTACAAACATCCAACCAATCCTCTCCTAAAACCTCGCCTGTAAAGCCAGCTGGCAAGATTTTAAAGCAGGATGTCAAAAAAAATCCTACACTTAATGTTCAAAACCAAAACAAAATGCACTCACAAAAAAAAAAAAAAAAAAAAAACTATGTACGTCTGAATTTCTGGATTTAAACAGTCATAATCACACAAAGCTTCTGTTTCTTGTGTAATGCAGCCCTGTCAGAGTTGAGCCCTGCAGAATGTATTAAGCTTGTAATGAAATGAAAAACATGCTGACATTTTATTGAGATCATCTTTAGGACAGTGTTTAATGGGGCGTTTAAAAATAATAATTTTCTAAACTAAGGGACAATCTGCTCCTCGACACCTCAAATACTAAGGAGCTGCTCATCGACTTTAGGAAAAAGAAAATGGCGGTCCCACCCCTGATTATTAGCCAAGGCAGTGTGGAGAGAGTAGCTGAAGCTGACTACAGTACAGTTTCCTGGGAGTCCTTATTGAGAGGAATCTGACCTGGAGCGTGAACACCTCTGAGTTGCTGAAAAAGGCCCAGCAGAGACTGAACTGTCTGGGAGTGCTCAGGAGGAACATCACCAGAGACTGCTGGGGTCTTTTTACTGATACTTCATAGAGAGCATCTTAACATGCTGCATCACTGTGTGGTATCTTAGCTGCACAGTGGCTCAGAGGAAAGTGCTCCAGAGAGTTATCAACACAGCCCAGAAGATCGTGGGCTGCCCTCTTCTCTCACTGGAAGATCTACACACAGGTCCTGCTGCAGCGGAAAAGCCCACATCTTAAAGGACACGTCTCACCCTGGACATGATCTGTTTGAGCTGTTATCACCAGGAAAAAGGTTCGGATCAAACAGATTAAAAAATAGTTTTTTTTTATCTGTCAGCCATTACTGAGCTTAACAAAAGTTGTAATAAGAACTTAATAAATACAATAAGGGACAATTTGTGTAATACTGTATCAGTCTGCTTGTGTTGCACATTTGAAGTGTTTAAAATCCATAATTGTCACCTTTTATACAGTATATGAATAACTGTTTTTATTTGTAACCTAGGACGCAAACCCAAATGTTGTTGTATTTAGGTACAATGACGTCTATTTTATTCAATGGAAGTCAATGGGAGCCTCATTGTGCATATCAGATTTGAGAGAAAAGGAAGTCCTGAAATTATGAGAGAGATGCAGTGGATGAAAGAAGACAAAACAAGTGTTATGATGCATGAACTGTAGGAAGTGTAAAGATTGTGGAAAAGATTGTGGAAAAGATAGTTTGCAAAATACGTTTGGAGAGCGTAGACCACTTAAATGTTGGTGGGATATCATTGTACTGTATTTTGAACAAACTTTGGTAAAATCTTCAAAACCTAAACTGTGATTGGGTACAAACAATAAGATCTTAAAAACTGGATCCGTGATGTGGAGTCCAACCCTCTGTGACCAGTTTAAACTTTAAATGTTGTTTTTACAGTGAAACTATGACAGGGTTTTATATCTCTAAAAAGGATTTAGTTGCATATGTGAAATCATTTTTCAAACTTTATCTACTCTGTGATGTTCTGCTTCTGAAAGCCATTGCATGCTATTCCTGATCGAGACGCATGTTTTTGACTTACATTGTTTTCATTTGGATTTCAATTTCTGCTGGAGGAGTATTGAACTGAAAATTCTGACTGCAAAATAAAGAATAACGGCTGAATAGAATTAAATAGTGTTTTTGTCTCGACCTCGTCATAATGTTTTATGCTGAATAAACAACACATATTTAATGAAAAAGGCCCTTAGGACAATTTCTATCTGTAAATCTTTGCAAATATTTGTTTAAAAATCACATCCCTGGTTGTTTGTTCATGTAAGTGTTGTGTTCGTCTGTAAACTCCATTCGTTTGTTGTATATTTGTCATTTGCTTTAATAAAGATTTATAACAGCCTTCAGAAAACAAACAAACAAAACGTACTTAATGATGTAACATATAGGTCTGTTGTGATAAACAATAAATCAATTAATCACATGATAAATGCAAATTATCAACTTCATTTTCATTTATCGGCTTTATCATTTCTTCATGTCTCTCTCTACTGGACATTGGATGACAAAAGGCTCAACTCTGGTGTTCTTCACTGACCCTCCTTTTCTCTTTTCAATTAAAATCGGTTTTAACCGTCCAAAATCACGTTTTTGGATAATTAAAAGCAGCTAAGCTGAGAAGCTAAGCTACGAGCTAAGCTAACAGACCAACCTCGCGGGGGAAAAAACCTCCGTCTTGTCGAAGCTCCAAAATTCACGGTTGAAACTCGTGCCTTCGTGTAAAAAGTTGTTTTTCTCTGCAAAAAGAAGCTGAGAACTTGTTTACTGGTTTATTAAAAGCTTTGTGTGAAAAATGCTATGCTAAAGAGCTCAAACCACACCGAGCATCCACCATTTTGAGAACCAAAGAGAGACAGCCCATATCACGTCAAGGGGCCTCCATCTCATTATTCTTAAAGAGACACGCTGCTCGCTCCCTCACTATCCATCCTTCGGTTCAAACACTTAATACTGCCATCCAGTGGTCAAAAAAAGATACTACACACAAAACAAATTGACAAACATTTCTTCTTAATTTCGACAATAATTACTAATTATTGTCAAATTTCAAACAATATTATCGTTGATCGCAGTAATTTCTGAGACAGTTAAGTGCCCAGCAAAATTTATTGTGACATGCCTAGTAACAGATATACATCCTCACAATTCTTTTACAGTGGCCTGTAGGGGACAATTTTACAAAAGACCGTATTTGTTCTTCTTTCCCTGAGTCGTTCAGCAGCAGCACACCAACACGAGACGGCCTCATGACTGTTTCTGTCCTCTCTGTAGGATTCGTCCTCAGCTGGCCAGGGAGAAGATCGAAGGATGTCACATCTGCACATATGTGATGCCAGGAGAGCCTCAGGTGATCCTGGGGAAAGACAAGTCCTTCACCTTCGACTACATGTTCGACATGGACTCCCAGCAGGACGCCATCTACACCACCTGCACAGAGAAGCTGATCGAGGGCTGCTTCGAGGGTTACAACGCCACCGTGTTCGCGTACGGGCAGGCAAGTCTTCGGCCTCACAGCTGCTGTGCTGATGGTGCATTTTCTCTGGGTGGATGGAAGTCGTTTGTTTCTGTGCCTGTGAGTGGGAGCGAGGTTGACTGAGAGGTTGAAAATAGATGTCTGGCACTCTAAGCAGTTGTAAGGATTTTGGGGGTCAGTATTAAACTGACACACCTTACCTTAGTTGACTACTTATTCAGAACGAATAGTCAAAGTCAAAGTCAACTTTATTGTCAGATCTGCAATATGTACTGTACAGGACATACACAGGACCGAAATTGCGTTTCTCTCAGTCCCTCGGTGCAACAGTAAACATCTAAACATTGAAACACTGAAACATATAATAATAGACATAAGCATAAAATAGTAAAACTAACACTGTCCTGAGTTTTTGCATAGTGGTATAAGAGTATGAAAATTTACACCAACTCTAAAACTAAAACATTAAACATTTAATGAACATAATACTGTCCTGAGTTTTTGCATACTAGTATAAAAAAAGAGTATAAAAAGTATAACTAAAATAAACTAAAGGTTTCTAGCATTGACATTTGCAAAGTGGCAAAGTAATCCACAGATTATTTTCTTTAAAGATTACCACACTCTGTGACCATCTATGATGGACGGTGAAACATAGAAACCATAAAGGGACAATGAGACGTTAATTTAAAGTTGGTATATCAGAGATAAACCATTTATTAATTAACAAATCATCAATTCCATCATTATGTACACTTTTGATTGATCAGTAATTTATTACCAATTTAACATCAGCAAATTTAATTGTAAACAACAGACATAAGTACAGGATGACAAATACTTTTTATCTGTGGCTCTTAGCTTGAAATATAGTTACCAGCTTAGATTGAGATAAAGGAGAGGTTTAAGAGGAATAATAATAATAATAATAATGAATTCAATTTATAATGCACTTTTCATTAATAAAAATCTCAAAGTGCTACAAAGTGTAACAAAGCAAAGATCAAAATAAAACAAGTGATAAAATCAAATAAAATCAATAATAATATCGACTAAGATCAAAGATAAAATCATGTGGATGCAGATTAGGCTTGCTTAAAAAATAAATAAAATAAAACAAGTGATAAAATCAAGTAAAATCAATAATGATATCAGCTAAGATCAAAGATAAAATCATGTGGAGGCAGAATAGGCTTGCTTAAAAAGAAAAGTCTTTATGCTGCTTTTAAAGTCAACCAGTGACTGTGGAGCTCTCAGGTCGTCAGGGAGGGAGTTCCACAGGCGGGGGGCAGCCACACAGAATGCTCGGTCTCCCATGGTCCTCAATTTGGTCCGAGGAATATGATGGGGAGAGGTTGGAGAGATTTAAGAGGAAGTTATCTATTTTGAGTTTAACCAGAACTGACACTTCTCCGTACGAAAACCAGCTCGACTCCACAGCACGATCCAGAAAACATCAGCAACTCTGTACCTGTTGGACGTTCGTCTCAGTTGGTAGAGTTGTAGAAGCAATCTCAGCTCCACAGGTCGTCGGCCCGTGAAGCCCTGTTGTACCTCGTCGTGTTTATGGATTCACGTGTCGTGACGCCTGCCTTCTTCGTCAAAGACAGTGGCACGTCCTGGTTAGTTTTCAAAATAAAGCGTTCCTCAAGAAAGTTCTAGAGAGCTTTTGCTCGGTGAACTTGATGGAGACGTCCATAAGTTCCAACTGATAAGCCAGTCTTTGACTCGTGACTGCAGCTTAATCAGCGATCAAGACAGAGAACTGTCAGGTCTCTGTCCATTCCAACTCTGAAACGTTCGCGGAAGCAAACGCTTTCACTAAAGTGTTGAAACCAGATAATTCAATCTTCTGATTGGTCAGATCAGGAGAAGGGAGTGTAGAGACACGTCAAAGAGTTCACTTTAACGTTATCAGGATTCAATGTGAAAGTCAGAAACAGAAAGAAATTGTTTAGAGGAGAGAGAGAGTGCTGGAGTCATTCTCATGAAAACAACGGGTTAACTGTCTTCTCCATTTCTAAACAAAACTGCCGGGCCTCTCTGACCCGGGCCTTCAACTTTCACACAGTTTGTGAACACCATCGTTGGTGCAGAATAAACCAGCATATAATATATGTGATCATAAGACATATTGTAGAGTACAACACTGCTCATGAATAAACACAGGTGATGCTCTGATTATATTTGTATTAGAACAAAATCAAAGAATAGAAATAGTCTTTGTGAATGAATCCAAAAAAGCTAAGTCTGGTCCTCTGGACATTCAAAAAACAAAACAAAACAAAGCAAAAAAAAAAAAACTGTAGAAACGTTTCGTCTTTCGTCCGAAAGACTTCCTCAGTCTGAGAAGCTGAGTTCAGCTCAGTCTTATAAATAGCACCCTCCCACAGTGGATCAACCAGTTGGCTGATGACAGCCGAAACCAGCTGCTCACATGATCAAGGAGGACCATCAGCCTGACGATGGATCGTTAACACCCTGATGGTTGTTTGCTATTCACAGAGGGCTGAGTGATACTAGCAATAACAGCATTAGCTGTTACTAAGGAGTGACATAACTTTCTCATGATAGTCTTTCTGGTTCAAAATCACTGTGCACCTTCCTTTGTCTGCTGGGAGAATTATGATGTTTTTGTCTTTGCTAAGAGTGGTGAGTGCATCCCTCTCTTCTCTACTGATGTTGGAAGGTGGTGGTTTGGCATTACTGAGACAGGCTGAAACTTTGACTCTGAGTTGTTTGGCTTCAAAATCTTTAATTTTGTTGTTACGGATGGCTGACTCAGTGGCTGTGATCATCTCTACCAACGGAACTCTACTGGTCTCTTTTGACGTCACATCACTCTTTACGTGCATTCCTGTTGATGAAGCAGTAGAGGTGGTCTGTTTAAGGTTAAAATCAGACACCACTCTGAGCAACAGGACCACACTTTCCACAGAACAACTGTGTCAACTCTTGAAACTGTGCCTGCAGTCAACCTACTTCACATATGGGGAGCAATATTATAGGCAGAAACATGGGTGTGCTATGGGGTCTCCAGTTTCTCCTATTGTTGCCAACCTGTACATGGAGGAGGTAGAAAAGAGAGCTTTGACATCCTTTTCAGGGAGACCACCAAGTCATTGGTTCAGGTATGTTGACGACACCTGGGTTAAAATTAAATCTCAGGAAGTCCAACATTTCACTGATCACATCAACTCTGTGGATAAATATATCAAGTTCACACGAGAAGATGTAAAAAATGGCAGGTTGGCTTTCTTGGACTGTGAGGTCTCAGTTTCTGATAGAGGAAATTTGCAAACTGAGGTGTACCGCAAACCCACCCACACAGACCAGTATTTACAGTTTGACTCCCATCACCCTCTGGAGCACAAGTTAGGAGTCATCAGGACTCTGTACCACAGAGCAGACAGCGTCCCCACTAACTCAGGAGCCAGACAGAAGGAGAAATCACACACAAAACAGGCTCTAGAGAAATGTGGATATCCTAACTGGGCCTTCCTGAAAGCAGAGAAGAAACCCAAACAGGACTCCAGCCAGCCATCAGGTGAAAAGAAGGAACCCAGACCCAGACCAGTGGTCATTCCGTATGTTGCGGGAGTTTCAGAGACATTGAGACGTTTATTTTCTAAACACAACGTCCCAGTGGCTTTTAAACCCCAAAATACATTACGACAAAGACTGGTTCATCCCAAAGATCCAGTCCCCCGGCACAAACAGAGTAATATTGTGTATGCTGTTCAGTGTCAGGAGGGCTGTGATCAGTCTTACATCGGGGAAACTAAACAGCCACTGGCCAAAAGGATGGCCCAGCACAGAAGATCAACATCATCAGGTCAGGACTCTGCGGTCTACACTCATCTCCAGGCCAGCGGTCACTCTTTCAGGGATGAAGATGTTCACATCCTTGATAGAGAGGAACAATGGTTTGAGAGAGGAGTAAAGGAGGCCATCTTTGTGAAAAGAAACCGTCCATCATTAAACAGAGGTGGAGGCCTCCGGGTTCAACTGTCCCCCACTTACAATGCTGTTATTGCTAGTATCACTCAGCCCTCTGTGAATAGCAAACAACCATCAGGGTGTTAACGATCCATCGTCAGGCTGATGGTCCTCCTTGATCATGTGAGCAGCTGGTTTCGGCTGTCATCAGCCAACTGGTTGATCCACTGTGGGAGGGTGCTATTTATAAGACTGAGCTGAACTCAGCTTCTCAGACTGAGGAAGTCTTTCGGACGAAAGACGAAACGTTTCTACAGTTTTTTTTTTTTTTGCTTTGTTTTGTTTTGTTTTTTGAATGTCCAGAGGACCAGACTTAGCTTTTTTGGATTTTTCTACCTGGATTATTGAGCATGCATCAGGGTATTTTGTGAATGAATGTGTTGTTTGATTCAAACTAAAAAACTAAAATGTCTGTTTACTGAGAGGTCAGTAAAGAGCATCACTGGAACAGTTCAAAAAAGACGAAGGTGTATGGTGCATCATAGGGGACCTCGTCATGTCCACTACACAGTAAAAGTGAAAAAAATGCAACAAGTGGAAAACTTATCTAGAACACCAAACTACTGTTCTGTTCTATCACATGATTACACATTTTTATATAAAATAGATTATTTAAAAGGAATGTTGTGGCATATTATTATAAAAACTTGGGCACTCTTGCAACATCCGTCCATCCATTATCTTTACCTGCTTCTTATTTTTTGAGTCGGGAGACACGGAGACAAACGAAACAACCATTCACTCTCTCACTCACACCTAGAGACAATTTAGAGTTACCAATCAGTCTAACATGCATGTTGTTGGACTGCGGGAGGAAAACGGAGTACCCGGAGAAAACCCACACATGCACGGAGAGAACATTAAAATTCCACCCAGCAAGGCCCCCAGATGGGATTTGAGCTGGCGACCTTCTCGCTGAGAGGCAACAGTTCTACCAACTGAGCCGTGGTGCACGTTAAATGAATCATTGTGTTAAAAATCGGGTTCAAACTTTTAATTAAGTCAGAAATGACATACAAGTTTGAATTCTGCAGCACCCACCTCACCTGCCGTCCTCCTCTTGATTGCCATGTAAACGAAGTTCCTGCTGTACGACACTGTCACGATTCAGAAGTGGTTTGAAGTGTACTCACACCTCTTTTATATTTATACTGTACATCTTTAATTTGTTAACCCACAATTTCTGCAGAGCTCACAGTGAAGAATGTCTCGTCCTGCTTTCCTGAGACCGTTTCTTTTTCAGGGACTATTCTGGATTTAGAATGACCCACTTGGCTCCATGACTAGATTGCAGCCTTGCTGGTGTTGTATTAATAAACAAGTATTAAAGCTCTGGAGAGGTGGGAGTAAAGCTGTTCTTAATCTCAGAAGATATAAGCTGTTGAATTTAAAGAAAGATGTAGTAGAAGATTGTAAAACTGAGTATTCAAAACTTTTTTTCTTTTTTAACGTTAAACTTGTGAATGCATGGGCAGTGTGTGTGCTTTACACAAATGATGCATTTAATAATTGATGAATAAATGAGAAACAGCCTCATTTCACCAGAATAAAGGATTGGTTGAAGTTTATCCTGTGTAAACTCCGAGGGTCTTATATGAAAATAGATATGCAGTCAGATGCATAAAGGAGCTTATTACAAATGCAAAAATTATTAATATCTGTTTCTTCCGACGTCACTGTGTGAATGCTGAGTCAGCATTGTTTTCCTGTTGTTTTTTTTTCCATATGGTTTTTGCAGACACACTGCTTCTGCCTGCATTTTTGTTCTTTCTTAGCCATTCATTAAAAGATTCAAGTTGATCAGGAATACTGTGCTATGACATTTGGTAAAAAAAAAAAATGTTGTTCACTGAAATCTACTTTTGCATACCGTTTCTTTTTTGTTGTCGTTTTGATAGTTTCAGCCTTTATTTACCTTTTTGTTTTTAGCCACTTGTTTAGAGAACTTTAGCTTGTACTGTAGTTAGTTTTAAAATGTTTAGCTTTTAGCTTATTTTTTTGATAATTGTAGTTTTTAGCTGCAATTTTGCTCCTTTTTAGCTTTTAGCTACCACTGCTACACTGCTAATTGCTACACTGCTACTTTTAGCCTATAACTGCAATTTTTAAACTCTAGCTTTATGAATTCAAACCACTTTTTAAACGGATTTTTAACTTTTGTTCTACTTGTTTTAACTTTAACACACATATGTTATACATACATTTATTCTTTAGCAAATTTCGGCGGTCATTCAGCATTTATACTGTATTTACAAAGAAAATTCAATTTCTCCAATTATGTGTACCGTATTTTCTGGCGTATAAGTCGCTCTGGTCTAAAAGTCACATTTACTATGCATCACCGCTGACCCGTCACGATTATTATGCATTTATTTAATGGTCAAAACAGCTTCATTTTACCTGGGCGGCACGGCACCATCCATCCTTCCATCCATCCATCCATCTCGAGCCTCTTGCTCTCCAGCGTCCCTCCGCCTGCATCAGCTGAGTGAAGCGAACGCACACAAGAGGACTTGCTGTTGCAGTTCTTCGAAATTTAACAAGATTAACACTTAAAAACAATTAAGTTTTCTCAACATTATAGTAAAGGTGTGTCTTAGTTTAAAATTTCCTTAATAAATGCACTTTAATGGTCAAAATGGCTTCATTTTGCCTGGGCGGCATGGCACCATCCATCCATCCATCCATCCTTCACGACCGGAGCTGCTAGCTCTCCAGCGTTCCTCCGCATGCACTAGCTGAGTGAAGCGTGTGCGCACAGGAGGACTCGCTGTTGCAGTTCTTCCAAATTTAAAGTGTCAGTCAAAAATTGCGTTATGAATATGGAAAAAATAAAACATACATAAGTCTCTTTGGCGTATAAGTAGCAGGACTAACAAATCTATGCAAAAAAACGGCACCTTATATGCAGGAAAATATGGTATAATAGTTAAGTTTCATAAACACCCAAATCCTTTTCTTATTTTATTAGACAGCAGTTTTCAAATTTGAGACTGAGAAATGTCACATTTCAGAGTTTTTACTTTTGTAAAAAATGTCTCCTTCCCCCATGCAGACTGGCTCAGGGAAGACGTACACCATGGGGACAGGCTTCGACGTCAACATAGTAGACGAGGAGCTGGGTATCATTCCCCGTGCTGTTCAGCACCTCTTTAAGGGCATTGCGGAGCGGCGCCAGGCGGCGCAGGAGCAAGGACGCCCTGCGCCCGAGTTTAAAATCAATGCACAATTCCTTGAGGTACGCACCCGTCTCATTTGATCTGTACTTAGATTATTTATTTCATTTTGTATTTTAGGACAAAATGATAACCAAAACAAAAAAAATAAAAATGTTTTTCATCCAGAAAGATCAGGGGTCAGACTTCAATTGTTAAAGGTATGGTCTGCGATATTTGGGACACTCTGGGACTTAGACATATTTTCAGTGCAGAAAAGCATTATGCTACCTCCCCCTCAGAGCTATATATGGCTCAGAGGGGGAGCCACAGTCCGTGCTTCTGCTGAACTTGAGTTCTGCTCCGCCCCCTGCTGTGTGTCTGCTCGGAGCGCTTCAATATTCTGTGATTATATGTTATAAAAACCTTTAAAAAATATAATAAAACCATAGAGCACTTGTCCAACAACACAAAACCCAGCAGAAATCATCAGAGCTTCAAGAAACAACGTTGGACATGATTTAATTCGCTCGTGATTTCCTCTTTCTGTCAGTGCAGGTTTGGAATGTCTGGAATGCTCCGCCCCCAGTACATGTCCTGTCTCTGCGCTGCGAAGTTCTGTGTTTATATGATAATATAACTGTTTAAAAAATATAATAAAACCATGAATCACTCGTCCAACAACACAAAAAGACCCTGTAATCAGCAGAGCATCACCAGCCAATTTGGACATGATTTAATTCGCTCGTGAGTCGTGACAAATCCATTTCCTCATTCCTGTGAGTGGAGGATGAAGCGATCACTTGACTTTTGGCAAAAAAACTAAATAAAAGTCCAGCTCTGGGATGAAGAAGGGATATTTAATTAATACATTTGTGTCACATAAAAAACAGTCCTGCATCGCTTTGCAATCCTTTGAATAAAGGCCGAGATACACTTGAGCGTCCTCAGGTACGCCACTCTACGCGCGCATTTTGTGCGCATGTGTTTTGCTGATATACTTCATAAACTATCAGCTTTCAAACGCTCGCGTTCTCCTTGTTGTAATATGAGCAGCTGCGCACGGAGGGGACTCAACTGAGCTCGCTGATTGGTCACTTGCTGACACGCCTACTGAAATGATTGACAGCTTTCAGTCAGCTCATGTAGCTCGCTGAAGACCGCTGCGGTGTTCTGATGCGGTGTTTCTACTATATATGTTATAAAAAGTTCTCTCAGAAATAAAAATAATAACAGGGAGTGCTTTTCCTGCAGCACACAGCCCACCAGGGATATTTAAAACATCGCGCACCCAGGTAGGACCTGAATTCATTCATTTCAATCATCGAGTGAACGGAGGAAGAAGTGATTACTTGACTTTAGGCAAAAAAACAAAAGAAAAGGCCCGATCAGCGATAAAGAAGAGGAATTTAATTCATTTGTGTAACATACAAAACAGTCCGGCGCCGGGGAAGTTTATGATCAGACACCGCGCACCGCGTTCGCGGAAAAAAAAAGCTTTGCGCGTACATGCCCTGAGGGGCTACGCGGGGCTACGCTTTTGCCTTGACGTATGTACGTTGCGTATAGGCGTATCGTGAGAACGCTCGAGTGTATCTCGCCCTTGAGAATGTTCCGCGGCGCTGAGGCTGTGACAGGCGGGGGCGTGGGTTGGGGCGTGACAAACAACTCTGTTTTTATTGGCTGGTCATTGTCCGGGTCACTCTGTGTTTTCAGTGTTTTTATAAATGCTGATAGAGAAGCAAGGGGACTATAGTTTTTTTCAGAGATTACTTTGTCTAACATCAGTCTGTCAGTAGATAGTGACAGAGTGAAGAAATATGTTAAAAATATATTGTTTGAAAAGTTACAGACTACATTACAATGTAACATACCCCAGCTTTAACGCTGATGCCTTAAACCGTGACAGCTACACTGTCACATAAAAAATTTAGCTCTGACAACTGAAGTACAGCAGCTGTCATCGTGGGATTAGGATGGGTTAGGTGGCTGCGTGGTGGTGGATCTCTGCCTGGTCTGGAGGGGTCGACAGGAATGACGGTACATCAGACTGACACCTGGAGAACAACTAAACCTGGGTGGAGACAGGAAACAAATGTGTAATGTTTATAAGAAAGGTTGGGATAAACAAGAAGTCACTCTCCAGACAGGAAATGGTTGCTTCAGATTTTACTCCATAACTGCTGCCACTGCTTTTAGGACTCTTGGATTGTAAGGAACAAGTTCCTCTGATCTGAACAAGTTAAAATTGAACTGTTTGGTGGCGTTTCTAATTGTTATATCCGGAGAAAACCAGTCACAGCTCAATCACTGGCTGAACACCACTTACACAGTAAAGCACGGTGGTGACAGCATCATGCTACGGAGTGCTTTCAACAGACTGATCTGGGTTGAGGGAAAACTGAATAAAACAAAAACTGAACATATCCTCAATTAAACCTGCTCCACGGAACTCAGGACCTCAGAACGAGCTGAAGGTTCAGCTTCCACTACGACGACGACCCAAAACACACAGTGAAGACGCAATTCTGTTTAACATTTTTTCAAGTATTTAATATTTTGGATTTATCTCTAAAAGTCAACATAGTGAATATGAAAGCTGCTCGAGTCATTGGGGGAGGCTGTTCAGTCCGAACTGAGCCATAATTTTTTTTTTTTAAACTGACATTTCCGAATAAAATACTGCTCTAAAAGTGGATCTTCAGTTTTAGTACCGGTATGTGGACAACCTCCATGAAAATTATTCTTATAAATACACAAGTGACAAAAAAAGTAAAGATGCAAGTAAACAATTAAAGTATCTGTGAATATGGACTTAAAGATTTAAAGTGACACATCAGTTTATATATCAAAAAGGCGTTCAATATAAGATCAACTGGACTTTATTTGTAACAGAAGACGTTTCGCTTCTCATCCAAATAAAGTCCAGTTGATCTTGTATTGAACGCCTTTTTGATTCAGCATGTCCTGGACGACTGAGAATCTTCACCAGCATATCAGTTTATATATATTTTTCTTTTGTGTCTGACTCCTTCCTTGTAGCTTTACAATGAGGAAGTTTTGGACCTGTTTGACTCCACACGAGATATGAAACAAAAATCCCTCATTAAAATCCATGAAGATGCCAACGGAGGAATTTATACAGTTGGAGTGACCACACGGACCGTGTCCTCGGAGGCTGAGGTAAAACGCAGAGCATTTTAATTAATGGTACTGTCGAAATATAAATGTAATATTTAAGTGGAGTGGAGCACACTTTACCAGTAACCTTTGCCTTTACCTACTTATTCTTAAAAAAAGACTTTTGCAATATAATGCACAAAGTGCTACATTAACACATCAAAAATATATTAAATATTGCTGTAATGCCTGCTTCTGTTGAATTCAGAAAGCAACAATACTTGGTAATGCGTGTTAATGTTGACATGCGTTTGTCTTCCTCTTTAGATGATGCAGTGCCTGAAGTTGGGAGCTCTTTCTCGCACGACAGCCAGCACTCAGATGAATGTTCAGAGCTCTCGATCCCACGCCATTTTCACTATCCACCTGTGCCAAGTTCGTGTCTGTGCCTCTGACAATGTTAGTGCAGCCGCACACGGAAACGTTAATGCTGGACTCGTACGGGCTCTGACAACTCCGTTAGACCAGTGACATGTTAATGTAAACATGTATTTGGTTTAATACTGACGATACATTTACATTTCTGATTTTCTGCCAGCAAGAAAATGAGAATGATAACAAGGTCTCTAATGGAAACTCAGAAATGGATGAATACGAGACACTTACCGCCAAGTTTCACTTTGTGGACCTGGCTGGTTCTGAGAGACTAAAGAGAACTGGAGCGACTGGAGACCGAGCCAAAGAGGGCATCTCCATCAACTGTGGACTGGTGAGCCTCCTTGATCTTTTTCAGTTTTAGCAGAACTGAAGCGTCTTAGAAAGCATCTGGGATGTTTTGGTGTTTTTTTATTTTTATTAAAGTTTTTATTCATTTTACATCTTTAAAAAACAACAGCTAAAAACATAAAAGATAATGAAAAAAAAGCATTTCATAAATTTGTGAAATAATTAAAATACATAAAATGAAAGGTGGCAGAAAGAAGA